>JBBMOI010000008.1:28125000-28187500 GCA_038088405.1 Porites divaricata | reverse complement strand
CTTGTTTGCGAATGGAAACTCAACATCTCTCACTGCAAACAAGGTTTGTTCAAAATAATCTCGTGTAACAGAATAATGTTTCTAATAATACTGAAAGGCAAATTGGTCTTAAGCAGCAACTAAATATGCTGAGTACATGAAAAATATTGGTTTAGTATGTATATTTATATGTACATATACATTCATATAATTTTAGGTCTTAGAGTGTGGTATTGTCATATCAAGCACAATGCCATAGTTGGCTGCTTTACCAAACCGAAGGATGATAATTAATAAGTATTATAAGTATTAAGTTATGGTTTATTAGAAATGAAATGCCCTTTACATTATGAAACTTGACACCTGAGAAGGCATGTTCTGATCCAAGGTTTTATTGTCACAGAGTTAATGGTAAGCCTGAGCTTAAAAGGGACCACCTCTTTTAGGGTCATTTGGGTTAGGCAGGATTAAAGTGGTTCTGTCTTCAATATTCTCCAAAAAAAGAAGACTGGTTATATTTCACTTAATATTTGCAGTTTTTTACCTTCTACCTTTAGTGCTAAAATTTCAGATTCTAGTTCACAAATTTCTGCTTCAGATTCGTGTAAGCTCAGCATAATTTGGCTCAACACACACCTCACTCCTGTGGTGTTTACCATATTTGGTTTCCCTCGAACCAGATTCCTGTTCAACTTCATCTTACTCTGGAAATTAGGGATAAGGTATGGCTTGTGTACAGAGTATTTAAACACCGATAAAGGGAAAGTTGTACGTTTTCAAAAGCCACCAACCACAATTAAAAGACAATACAATCCTCCCGAACTAATCATCCCTAAATTGAAAAGAACAGGCGATTGTATGTTTCTGCACCTAGCAAAAAAGCAATATTTGAGAGATGAATACAGTGGTACGAATTAGAACCCACACACAAAAAGACTAAGTTACACGCCTTTAATGTCGAGTACTCCTCCCTTGCTTGCTTTTAATACATGCTGATCGCTTGGTATCTTATGTCGCATTTCTTAGTGTTGCGTTTGTTATCGAATATGTCCCCGTATGACTTGCAAAGACGAACTCAACTACGATTATTTTAGCCTGGGAAAAGGATTTGCTGGTATTTGTTAATGTTTATACAGGAAAAGAATGGAACAAAGAGATTCATAATGATCTGACTTTGCCTCTCGTCCTGACATGGTACTGTCACGCGAGTCAAAAGTCAAAAATGGCGACCAGGGCGGATAAAGGTTGAGCGGTGAAACGAGCGCGTCCGAGCAAAAAGGTGTGATGCAATAGACTGGGACTCTGCTTTGAAATGACGCCTGTTTCCTACTTCGGTCAGGGCTTGCGATGTGCGGTTTGTCCATTAGACGCTGCCGCTGTCACTGAATTATGGCGGCTTGATTTGTTTTCTTGCACTTCTTCCTCGTTCCTTTGTGCTGGTACGTTGTCTCCGAGAGGCAAACGTTCCTCTTTTTTTTGCGGGAGGTTTCGTTGGAGAAGACAAACATCTCTTTCAAAGGGTTTCTCTTATTACTTTCATGACTCTACCACTGAATTATATTTTCGTTCTACCACTCGCCAATGTCGATGTTATTCCAAAACAAAACCAACTAAGTACTATACTGTCTAAAACACGAAGGAAAATCTCAGCCATGTCATCCATGGCAAAACTAAAAGACAGCAGATCGTGTTTCATAACTAGATGACGTGTATTTTATAAATGCGTGAAGCTCGTACAAGATGAAATCAGATGCTAATTTCAATCACCATCATCCGCCTTTTTAATTTTGAAAAAAAAATCTCATACGTCTTTCTGTTCCTTCGAAACTTAAAAATTAGTTTCCCCTTAGTTTATTCTGTGTATCTTGTTTTGTTTTAGAGAGAAAAAACGGAGAAAACACCTCAACTACTAAAACTAACCTCAATAAATTTTGTTTACATGCGGTTGCCGGATTTGCGACGCATTGCGCGAATCGCCATGGCGAGTTGCTCCCGAGAAGCAAAGTTTGAAGAAGTACAACGCCACTATATCCAAATATATCCAGCTAATTTTTTATTATGTTGTATAAAATTTATCCTGCTTTAACATATGTAAACATTGAGGTTAAGAAGTGTTAAGCTTTTGCAAACGAAACGGCGAAAGACGATTAGGTGTTTTTTAGTGGAAGGAGGAGGTATTCAACACCTTCAAATTAAATTCAAATTTTGGCATTAAACGACCTAAAAGTTTGACTTATAGGCATACAGATACAAATATATGAAACTGTTTACTGATATTGTTATGAAACGAATTTATCTGTTTAACATTGTAGCCTGAAATTACAGAAAGAAAATAGGATTTCCGGTTTGTAAAAAGGAAAATTTCACCGTCCTTCAAGCGCACCGGAAGCGCGGAAAGAGCGCTCGTGCCAGTCCTACTCCGCATCACACATTAAATGAAGAGCGGAGCGCTCGTTTCACCGCCCAACATTTATCCGCTCTGATGGCGACTGAAGTCTTTCCGCGAATGACGTCATAAATTTAAAATCAAGATGGCGCCCAGACTTATTAAAAGCGAGTATAGTAAGGAAATTATATATTGGAATATGTACATGGTTAATTTAAAAAAAAATAGCAGAATTCATTGAAGTAAATACCTTGTCTCAAGTATTTTCTGCTTTCCGTTTATATTTGAAATTTTTCTTAAAATTAGTAAATGGTTTGGAATTTCTGTATTTGCAACTAAAAATACATAAAACTGTTCTAGTGAGGCCTTAAACTGTTGTTTAAAAAGTAAAAACTAATATATACAGGGTGTCCCAAAAGTTCGTTCCTCTACTTCATAAGTCTGTATTTCAGTACGATTGGACTTGGTAAGCAAATCATTTAAACAAAAGTTGTATCTTTCAATACAATTTACTATTTTCATACTTTTTGTGCCATCTTTTAACTTCAATATTCGATTTGTGTCCTTCCGCGCCAAAGGTGCGCGTGCGCGAGTATATGTTCTAGCCACATTTTTCGTATTTCATAGACCGAATTGCTCGAACTCCTTCTTTGTTTTTTTGTGAATATCACGAAAGATAAACACCTTTAACGCAAAAACGTTCAGCTGCGTGAGAGCACAAGCCCGTATACTTCGATTTACTGGCTTATCTGTTGTAGAAATTGCTAAAAACTGGAAAAATCCGAATGTTGAATGGTAGAATGATCATGGAGAAATGAAAGTTTTGAAGGCAAGATACTAAGGGGAAGACCAAAAGCCCTGAATAAAGTAGGTAAAATAGTTTTACAAAAGGCTAGATACAAAATAAGAGACTCGAAAAGGATGTTCAGTCTCACATAGTTAGCAAGCCAAATGAAAGGGTCATGAAAAGCTGTTTAAAATGTTTAAAATTAGAGGTCCCTGAGACGGCAAAAAAATCTCTGCTTAGTCTGCCAATTAACGCCCAGCTCCTTTCAAATTTGTCAGTAGTTATAAGAGGATGCCTTGACTCTCACTCACTCCATACTTTTTTCCGTCATTTTCCTGCTTATTCCGTCATTTTCGCCCCCCCAAAAATGACGGAAATTAATCAGGAGAATTTTTGTACTCTTTTTCAAAAATTCCAAAATTTGTAAATCCTGATTATTTCACGTCATTTTCGTGGTCAAACGTGTAACTTATCTGACTTTTACAACTTTTACGACTTGAAATATTTACAAAATTACCCCGATTATTTTTACTTATTATCTGGGGAAATTTGACAACAAGATGCTCGCTCCCCCTGCGGGTCGCTCGCGGAAAATGACGGAAAAAAGTATGGAGTGAGTGAGAGTCAAGTCATCCTCCTATAACTACTTGTGGATGGGAAAGGTTGAGACAGAATTCCTTGAATTTACACTTAATTCAAGTATTTTGAAAATTTTTTATATAATTTATCTTCATATATTTTAATATCTTTATATCTAAAAATATGATCATTTTTGAATTTTTTAAACTTCAAAAATCTGTGTCCATCAAATGAACTATAATATTCAATAAGATGGTGGTATCTTTTTATTTCTTCAGGTGATTTTGATAGCTTATAAAACAATAAAAAATGATTGTAAATATATGGAATTACCAAAGTTAATTTATTTTTCAACGATTTTGTCTACAAACTACTCTTCTTTTCCATTTTTCTATTTCTGTTAGTTCTTTTTCGCCATTATCAATATCATCAAGATAAATAATTTTTGGATACTTGAAGTAAAAAAAATCTCTTTTCACCAATATAACAACACATTGGGATAATGTGTCTATTAGATCTATAATTATAAATATCCTGGAAAAAACAAATGTTTTTTCCAGAATAATGTACAATCAATTTATTTTTATGAAGCATTTTTTTTGGAAATCCAATTCCATATCTGTAAAAATTATCCATCATTTTAAAGTAATCCTTAACACAAAAAAATTCTTCTTCTTCTTCTGGGTCAACATTTTCTATAAAATATTCTCCATAATCTTCACAACACCAGTAAATATGATCCATAGTAAAAAAAAAGGGATGAACATTTTTTATCTTGTTTATTTTTTTCAAATTAAAACGTTTAAGTCCCACATTTTTTGGTTTAAATTTTTTTGTAGAACAAAACATATTTATTTATTAACTATTTTATTTTTAAGTTGGTTAAACCAATACCAAGCTTTTGTTTCGTATTAATTACGTTTCTTGCAATGGCATGACCCCGCTGTTTTTCTTTCCAGGGAATAGCATCCAATTATTTTAACATTCTTTTATCAGCTCCATATCTTTGGGTGAGGGGGGAGCAATCCACCACTAAAATTATTTAAAGATAAATATTTTTTTATAATAAAATGCAACTCACAACTTACGAAAAAGTTACTCCAGAAAATGTTAAATTCACAGATCCAAAAGAATTCAAAGTGAAAGACAGCAATATCAAATATAAGAGAATACCAATTGAGATAAGTTATGGCAATAACAAAAAAGGCCCTCTTGTAATTGAAACACCAACATTATTCTCTTTTGGAGTAAGTGAAAAGAAAAATAAAGAAACCAAAAAGCTTGTTGGTTACTCTGTCCTTGTTTGTCTTTGGGGGAAAGATAGCCAACCCAGTGAAAAAGAACAAGCATTTTTTGATGTTATCAATAATATTACTTCTATTACTACTAATTTTCTTGAATCAGAATATGGCCCTGATGTAGCATCATCATTGACTTCACCATTCTATTACAAACAGGTTGAGGTTGTTGATAAAAAAGGAAAAAAGAAAACAAAAAAAGATACATCAGCTGCTCCAGTTCTATATGCAAAAGTTATTTATTCAGAGAAATCCAAAAAGATACTTTCTTTGTTTAAAACAAAGGGTGGAAAAGATGTTAATCCATTAAAATATATTGATCAATATTGCAATGTCAGAATGGCTTTGGTTATTGAGGGAGTATTTATTTCAAAAACAGTTACATCACTTCAAATCAAAGTTCACGAATGTCAAATCAGGCAATTGAAGCCGCGAGAATCTTTACTCCAAATTGATGACTCTAGTGATGAAGAAAGTGAAACAAGTGAAGCAGATGAGAGCAATGATGAAGAACTTATTAAAAAAATAGTTATATCTGATATTGAAGAAGATAATTAGATTTTGATGATTTTAATACAAATTTTGTATTAAAATTAAAGATAATATAATGTTATAATAAAAAGAATGATTAAATCAAAAGAAGTTAATGAAATATATAAAAAATTACTAAAACTAAAAACTGATGAATGTTATGATTATACGTTGAATATATTAACTTTCTCATTACCAGAAAAATATAAAGACAAAGATCTTCACAAAAAAATAATTAAAAAAATGTGGGTTTACCATTTAATTAAATTCGAACAATGTAAAATAATTGAAAGAAATTATAATGAAAAAGATCCACCAAGCGATAAAGAAAGAATTCAAGATATAGAAGAATTTGAAGATAATGCATTACTAATTACTAAACTACTTAATTACTTTATGAATTTTAAAAGACATGAAGAAGAAGCAAAAAATAAAGATAATATTTTTAATTATAAAATTATTTTTTCAGTTCTTGATTTAATAATGGATTATTCTGCTTTACTAAACCCAAGAAAATGGGGTATAACAGAAAAAAATAAAAAAATTGAATGGTCTTTTAAAAAAGTTAAAATATTGGATAAACCAACAAAATATAAATTATTTTTGATAAAAGATTTACTTTCTAAAATTCAATTTAATGATTTATTTTTTACTAACATTTTGAATCCATTTTTTAGTATATTTATTAAGTACAATTTTGATAAAAGTTTGTTTGAAGCTATTGAAAATTTTCTTTTAAATATTTTTTTAATGAAAATACAATCTAATTATGATGAAAAATATAAATTTGAATATGAAATTTGTAATTATACAATGCATGCAAAATTTTATAGAGAAATTTCCAAATTTAAAGTTAGTTATTTTGTTGAAGAAGAAAATGATAATGATAATGATTCTGTTAATGAATATGATTATGAATATACTGATGATAATATTGAAGGATTAGTTATTTCTGATAATTAGAATTAACTGAGTAATATTACGATTTATATTTTTAATACAAATTTTGTATTAAAAATCAACCAAATCCTTAAAACTCACCCATGAGTTAAATTTATCAGGATAACCACTCCATTTTACTAATGCCATTTTTGTCTTGTTATCTCGTCTGATAACCTTTTCTATTCTAAAAGTCTGCTGTTTTGCTTTTTGTAATTCTTGCTCGTAGAAAGAGCCCCTGATCGATTCCCCCATCAGATCAACAATAGAATACGTAATAGGCTTTGTTGGAATAATTTTATCAATCACAAATATCTCCTCTGTCCAGTTTGGTGTATAACCTTTATCAAATACTTTTCTCTTATACTTTGAAATTCTAACATGATCTCCAACAGCAAACTTTGGCTGGCCAGGTTTAACGTAAATCAAATCACCATACAAATAAGACCAAACGTTTTTCTCATTTTTCTTTTTACTTGCTTCAACAGGAGACATTTTCACACTAGAATTTCTCGTATTATTGTAATCATCAACTAGCTGTTCTATCTTATCAAAGTAAACAGTGTTGTTATTCACAGTAAACATCTTCCACATCCTGTTTTTCATTGTTTTATTCCATCTCTCAACAACACTAGATTTTTCTTCATTTTCAGTGTGATACAGTTTAATTCCTTTGCTTTTCAGAAAATCTTTGAAATGTTTGCTGATAAACTCAGAACCTTTATCTGTCCACAACATCTTTGGTTTACGACCACTTTCAAAAATATCATCAAATGCTTTACTGACAGTTTCAGGTTTCTTGTCTTTTAATCCCCTTATCTGCCCATATTTGCTAAACACATCAATAACCATCAGCAGATATTTAATCCCCTTGTTCCGCTTACTAAACTTTTGCATTTCAACCAAATCAGCAGCCCAGATTTCATCAATCCCGTTTGAGATTACGGTTCTCTTTTGAAAGTTTCTTGTGATTGGTTTGTGAAGTTCATCGGCTAATTGTTGAGTCCAATCACTACTCAACGCCGTCGCGCGTTTTTTTGAAGACCAAGTCCAAGTTTTTTCTTTGTATTAATCAAGAATCGTGCTGTTGATCCCCACTTTGGCATTTCACCGTATGGAATCTGGTCCAATGATTGTACCATTTCTCTGTCGCAATCACTTTTGTTTTTTCCCATGTCATAACAGATATCATGAAAAGCAGCTATCTCATCAACGCGGTTATATGGTTTGACACGCCACTCTGTTACTTCTCCAGTATTATGGTCATAACTTAATTGTTTATCGAGAGGATTATAAGGTCCCATATACTTATATTTACCTGGAGTCCATCCTGCTTTTGGTTTTGGGAGTTTTCCAATCCATTTGTGAATATCAACTCCACTTCCAAAACTTAACAGAGGATTATTTTCCCAAAAGTGATCATCAATGATAATTCGATATTTGGTTCTTAATATTTGTGGCCATGTATCTGGATTAGATGAAATAATGTTATTCATATCTGCTAAAGCTTCTGGGTTATTTTCAAAAAATCTTGTCTTTCTCATTCTACTGGAAGGTTTTTCAAATTTAAAAAATAATTCGGGTTTACTACCTTTGCGTATTATTCCCATCTTGGACTCTTCAGCTGCTGTGGGTCTTCTCCAGAATTTACCAGAAGTCACGCCATGATCTGATCCAAAAGCGGACTTCATGATATCCCCAGATTTATATCGGGCGTAAACTGGTTTCAAAGATGGAATCAATTCTTGTGTAGTGGACATTGCAATAGCTGGTGCTTTTTTTACAACAGTCATTGGTGTAATACCACTTCCTTGAGACCATTCAGCACCATCCAGATCCTTTCTATTAGTTTTATATCTAATACCTTTTGGTCTAACTTTGGTTGATAACTGGTCTACTGCTTTTCCAAAAGTATCTTGAACAATTGGAGTTAATTTTTTCATTCCATAATCAAAAGCTTTTTTCTGGTATTTTTTATTTCTCATTGCTTCACTAACTCCATATCGCCCCATTTCAACTGCTTTGCGTCCCATCCAAGGCAGAGCATGTTCAGTAAATGCTTCTGCAGCTGTTCCAACAACAGTGTCAAATAAATCTCCGCCCGCCTTCTCAGACGGGCTTATTAGTTTTTTGACTTCTTCTTTTTAGTTTTTCTTTTATTTCCACTACCAATCATTGTAGCAGGGGGAGCAGGGGGTGCAACCCCCCGCTTTACATATCTTACTTTTTTTATACCACAAACTGCGCAATGACAAAAGAATTGTGTTCTTCCTCTTTTATCTTTTTGGTAACCACTTGGCTCTGTGCAAAGAGTTACTCTTTTATCTTTAATGCAATATGATTCATTCATTTAGTATAATGTTTAGATAAAAATGACAACTAGGTCTAAATTCTTGAAAAGTGAAATAAGAAAGATATTGGATTTGTTAAATGTGAGTTATGAACATGCTGGATTGGATGATGATGAACGATTCAAGAAAATATTTGAGCTTTTGATGGAAATAAGTGAGAAATCAACTACTATTCGACAACTTTTGAATGGAAGTTATTTTATCTAACCAATAGATAAAATGGAAGCCAAGTTTTTTGAAGAAATACAAAAAAATATGGATATTAATACACTCAAGGAATTTGAGAAAGAAGTAAGGGGTAAAATAAGTGATGAGCTTGAGATTCTTAGAAATAAAAACAATGATCTTTCACGAGTGTTGATGGTTGGTGAGTGTGAGATGTGGAGAAAAATAAGAGATGAGAATTATTCTTGGTTGAAATTAAAGTCGAGTCAAAAGAAGAAACTGTTTAGACTTATTGATATTTACACGAAATTTGATGACATCATTGATACTGTTAAAGTATTAAACGAAAAAGTTGAGCAGATCAAAGAACTGCAGAAAGAAGAATAAAATTTAATACACAGATTAAATATAATATTATATTTAATCTTTATCTAAGGTGAAAAATATTACTACAATAATTAAATGTATAAAATAAATTTATTATATTATTATTCTTATCTTAAATCAGATTATTGTAGTAATCTTTATCTTAATCTTTATCTAAGATGAAAAATATTACTACAATAATTAAATATATAAAATAAATTTATTATATTATTATTCTTATCTTAAATCAGATTATTGTAGTAATCTTTATCTTAACTTCTATCCGCCAAAGTAAGCTTTTATAAAATCGCTGTTGTCATTATCAAAATGAGGATTATGTATTACATCTAAAATACTTTTCCCCATTTGTCTTTCCAACAGATAGTATAAACACCAATAACCACAGAGAACAGTGTTGCGATTTTGTATTTCATCCATCGAATACACAATACGTTTTCCAGAAGTATTAAAATACTTCAAAGCCTGACTTGGCATTATCAGTCCAAATGGATCAAAATATTCGACTACTGAATCCAAGTTTCTATAACAAACCCAGTGTGTTCCAGGTCCTTGAATATCATCAAGATTGATTATTCCACATTCTTTTTTAATCTTTTTTGGCAAACGGTCTCGACTGAAAATTCCTCTGAGATGCCTTATACCAAGTTTCTTTACCCATCTCATCAAGTCAAAGTTGGATAATGGTTTAGCTACAAAATGTCTCCTACTATGGGGATTGAGTTGAATGGGCTGTTTTTTCCCAGTAGCAGACCCTTGCCTTTGGACTTTTTTTTTTTAACTCCCATTCCTATTGGGTTTTTCCAGTTACCATAAAAGGGAGGCGGGTAATACGGATAACCCTCACCATGTGTGGATGGTGGCGGAACATAAACATTTCTTGTATTTCTTGATGATCCTCTATCAACCTGTAAACCAGATCCAAACAACTTTGGAAGCAGACTAATTGCCATTGGAATTCCAATAGATGCAAGTGTTCCCAGAAATCCTCCCTCAACTTGTTTTCGAGTTGGTTTAATAACCAATCGACCTCCTGTTTTATGAGCTTTGTTAATCTTGTTTATTTGTGCTTGGGTGAACTCTCTTGCAAAAGAAGGTAAAAATGGGAAAAACTTTTGAGGAATTGTAATCCCTTTTCCAAATAGTTTTTTTATTCCAATGTCTCCCAATGCGGATGCAGCTCCAGTAGCAAGTGCAGGAGCAACTTTGGAAATTCCCTTTATTGCAAAGGGAAGAACTTTTGAACCGAGACTTATTAAACTAGAGAATAAGTTTCCTCCATGTTTTACTGAATTTCTAATCTGTGTTTTACTTATTTTCAAATCTGATCCTGTTCCATTTGCCAATGATTTTTTTATCCTATCAATCTGTCTTTGGGTCAACATTAATTCATCTGATCCACTAAGATGAGAATGTTTTAATCGCAGTGTCAATGGTGATCTATTTTTAATTGCAGTCATCAATTTTGACTTTTGCCCATCTGTCAGCGTTACTCCATATTCAAGATAAGTTGTCATTTTTTATTATATTAATTATATTAATTACATCTATGCTCTAAGAAGTATTTTTCCATTTTTCTGTTCTATTTCTGCTTCTCGTTCGTAAAGTACAAGAGCGTAAATATTGTAATTTGCAGCAGTTGCCCCTGACAACTCATAATGAAAAGCCAGTTTTGTAACTCCATCTTTTACGTCTAATTTCTGTTTAGTCAAATCAAAATACACAAACGGGAATATATTTTCAAAATTTTGTCTATTGAGAAGTGTTCCACCTTGAAAATCATTGTTGGCAAAAACATAAGACATTACATCTCTAAAAACTCTTGAAGGATCTGATGAAGGTTTATAGTGAATATCAGGGTACTCATTTCCATTTCCAACTTCAAGATAACATCTATTGAGAGTTCGCGGATTTGTGGAAACACTGAAAGTATTGTATAAAAATGGATTTGCTGTCTGTGATTCAATATTTGGAGTATTGATAAAGAAAACAAATACATGCCGTGGTTTTGAAATTCCGTTTGTAATTCTCCAATTACCAACAGCTTGGTTGCTAGCGAGGTTAGTTTCAACAACTTCATTAAGATAAGTCCATTTGAAAAGTTTGAGATAATCACTCATATAAATCTTGCTTCCTTCTGAATTGAATATTAATCGAGGCACAAACAGTTGAAGACGGGTGATTACTACTCGGCAAGCATTTCCTCCATCCCTCCATATAAGATTGTCATCTTTTTCAATCTCAAAGTTTATTTCGATTTTAGTGTTTGGAAGTAGTTTATCTTCAAGTGCCTCAAAGAATGAATATCTGTTGAGAGGAATTTCACAGTGTACTGTGCTTGAAGTTCCAAGCATAGCTTTTCGTTTTATATTTATGATGCGGGAGTGTTATCTAGCATAAAACCTCGTTCAGCTCCAGTGTTACCTGCATTTTGTCGATGTTCAACATCTCTTCTAATAAATCTATTTTTATTAGCACTTGTGGATGTATCAAGAAAATAAAATTCATTTGTTGCCACACTATCAGCATATGATTTGTTATACTCAAGCAAAGTTTTTATATTTACACTATGATTGGCGTAATTACACTGATAAAGTTCCTTTCCATTTGCCAGCACAGATAATCTTGAAATAAAAGAATTAGCACCATTTACTATACCCATTTGATCATTTTGGTAAGCAGTAATTTGATCTGCTCTAGCTTGAGTAATATTATCATCAAATACATTAGCGCCAATAACAAAATCAGTTCCATCAAGTTGCTCAACTTTAAAATCCAGTGCTATTCTAGCATTATACCAATCAAATGGTGTGACTTCACCTGAATTGTCAGCGACGAATTTAAGATTATTTCGAGTTTGAGTGGCATTGTTGGCTGGAGCCACATTAATAGCTTGTTCGAGATCAAAAACAACATCTTCATATCTTTCAAGATATTTTGGATTTCTAAAAGACTTCATTTATTTTAATAATTAGATAGTTTTCCACCAGACGAAATATGAAGTACTCTATTGTTGATTTCCTGCTGTGTCATTGGAGCTTGCCGCTTATTTGTTTTACGTGTTGATGTTGGATTTTCACCAGAAAGTGATTTTACTATTTTATCACCACCCTTTTTATTGGAAGGTGTTGGTTTTGGTTGTGGAGGTACTGCAAATCTTACCTTTTTAGTTGGTTTTTTAGCTAAAAAAGATTTTACTGAATCCATTATTCCTTCTCCATATATATGTTGTCTCGTATATTTTCCTGTATCAGGATCATATTTTTTTTTAAACTCTGATTGCCGCATCATTTTATATATATATTTATACTAATGCGGCGAAGCCAAGGGAGGGGTGCGGGGAACCGTAGGTTCCCTGCTTTATATATTTACATTATTATCAGTATGACGCAGCAGCAGTGTCATAAACCAATCAATACCATTGAGGTCAATAGGTTGCCCGACTGAATCAGTTACTGTTATTCTCATTTCAGAAATATAATTAGAACTTACAGGACAGTACAATGTCCTCCTTGGTTCAAAAGTGAAAGGAAAACTCCTTGTCAAATTATCTGTTGGAATAACTGCGATTGTGTTTGTATTTACTCCATTCACAACAGAGTCTTTTATTGCATCTACGTTTATGTTTAATGAGTCAATCGATTTTGTAATATTTGGGAGTCGTGTTCCGTACTCTGTTTTAGTCACCAGTTTCTTTTCAAATCCGATGAGGTCTCCAAACTCTGTTCCTCTCAGATCAAGTTGATAATCTCCATCAAGTTCTATCAGTATTCGATAGGTAGAAAGAATAAAAGACAGATTTATTGAATACTTTTTTGCTCCTTTGGAATCTGTGGTGTGATGAGACTTTTTATCCATATATTGATGAATGTAATCTTCAATATCTTGGTAAGAATACATTCCATCTGAGAAAGTAATTGTTTGCCATGTTGACCCATCATGGGTGTATTTGATGGTATTGTTGCCATAACTACTTCTGATGTTGTACCAAGAGTAAGTCATCGACAACCTGTCCAAGGCAAGAAAATGCCTGAATTGTGGGTCAAGTTTTAAAGGAGGATTAAATTTAACCAGGAAATCATAAGGTTTATTTACTCCTATTTGCTCTCTTTTGACAGAGGAAATATGAATAGCGCTTTCATTCATTTTGCCAAGTAAACTTTTATCTTATGTTTAGATAATTTCTTAAAAGTTTATTAAGTTGGCTATTAGTAACAATCCCGAGATCTCTGAGTCGATGAGCTATTTGAATGTATTCAGGCAGCACACCATTGTTTCCTGCAGCAAGTGATCCACCGAGTAATTCAAACCTTTTTATTAGTTCTTCTGGGTTGCTAAAGTAAAACATTCCAGAGCCAGTTTTACTTTTATACATTAAAAGAAGGTTTAAATTTTTTGAATATATGCTTAATGCGTTGTAATTTTTTATATTTTCTAATGTTTTACCTTGAGGGTTTGGACTTTTTGCTGTAGCTAAATTATAGCCTTGTTTATTATGCTCAATTATTGCAGTATTTTTTATCCTTTCAAAAAAAATATCTAAATCTGAATTAACGTCTTCAATTAATGAAGAAAGTTCAGAAATATTTTTATCAAAATAATAAGAAGGAAGATTTTTGTAACCAGCACTTTTTAGAATATCTTGCCCTTTTTTATTTATATAATTATCAAAATCACTAACTTTAAATTTTGCTATTGAAGTTTCATCTTCTTCATCTTCTTCATCTTCAATAGCTTCTTCTCCTGGTAACTCTTTCATATCAGCCAATCGCTCTAATTGATTAAAACCTTGAGTAATAGCTTTCTGATTATCTCTCAAACCTTCTGTAAGAGCCAACTGATTTCTTAGCATTTTTTGATTTTTAGTGAATATATTTTCTTTGGAATCCTCAGGTTTTTCAAATTGTGAAATCAAAGGTTTGAATGTCTCACTAAATCCTTCTCTCCGGTTCTGTTTTTCCCAAGCAGTTTCTTTTATTCGCTGCCTCACCTGTTTGGTAAGATCATCTGCTTCAATCTTATTTTTAGAATATTTTTTTATTTCTTCAATGTCCATTTATATAATAATTAGATAAATGGAAATACCAAATTATGATATCGACGGTGAAGCCGCAGATGAAAAATTCCAACAGATGTTTCCTTTCATGCCATCAGACACATTTCGAATGTTAATTTGTGGAAATAGTGGAAGTGGTAAAACTAATTTGCTGTATCATATGTTAATGGAGCCATTGCTGTACTATGATGAGATTTATCTTTATGCTCGTAATTTGGAGCAGGATAAATACAAGAGATTGATCCAAAAAATGAGAGAGTTTTCTCATAAAATCGGCTATGAAATACTTAATGTTAGTAATGATGAAATAACCCCAGTAACAGAAATGGATTATTCGGACAATCAAAAACTTGTGATATTTGATGATTATGTCTGTGATAAAAACCAGAGACAAATAATAGATTATTTTATTCAAGGTCTACATAAGAATTGCTCGGTGATTTATCTGAGTCAATCATTTTACAAAACTCCAAAAGATATTCGACTGAATTGTTCTCATTACTGTTTATATGAATTTCCATCATCGAGGGAAGCCAATAGAATATCATCTGAAATGGGAGTTGATAAAGAGGTGTATAAAGCAGCAACTCGAGAACCTTATTCATTTCTTTATGTTGATAAACCAAAGAAGCGAGTTGCAAAAAACTTCACTGGTGCGGTGGGTTGCACCCCCGCGTCCCCCGGCCATAAATCATTCAAATAATAAATCATGGTAGCAGGGGGTGTGGGGGATGCAATCCCCCACTACAATGATTAGTAGTTGTAAGGCGGTGGATGATTTTATCTATTATAATAATAAAATGGGAATATTTAATGAACATTCTTCTGATCAACATCCATTTGCGCGAGGAATACAAGGTGCTCCAGGTGTTGGATTTAATCTCACTGCAGATGGTAATTATGATATGGTGGGAAAAAAACTAAAAAATGTTGGTGCTCCAGTATCAGACACCGATTCAGCAACCAAGAAATATGTTGATGAAAATTCTGGTGGTGGAAAAACATCATTATTAACAATTGATTCCAACATTGACATGAAAGACTCCTTCCGAATACTGAACCTTAAAGTACCCTCTGATGCAGATGAACCAGCCACAAAAAATTACACAGACAGTAATTTTTTTCTCATAAATGGAAGTAAACCAATGACTGGAGACATAAACATGGGTAATAAAAAAATAACTAACTTAGGTGTGCCTAACAGTATGTAGATATAATTTCATCTAATTTAATTCCTGGTGTAAAATTAATTGGGCCACTTAATGCTAATAATAAAAGAATATTTAATCTTGCAAAGCCAACAGTCAATGGTGACGCCGCAAATAAAAAATATGTTGATGATAACAAAGTTGATGGTAGTGTCTTTTTAAAGCTAGATGGAACAAGACCAATGACTGGAAATCTCAACATGAATAATAATCGAATACTTAATATTCCAGCTCCAAATGGGTCCAACCAACCAATACCATTGGCTTATGGTGATCTTGCTTATCTCCATGTTGATGGACCAAATAAAATGACTAATGATTTGAACATGGACAATAAAGCTATAACCAACTTAAAACCGCCAACAAATGCCTCAGACGCTACCACTAAATTCTATGTGGATTATAAATCAAAACCCCAAGATTTGACTCCCTTCCTGAAGAAAGATGGAAGTGTCTCAATGACGGGAAGTTTAAACATGAGTGGACATAAAATAATTAATCTTGAAGATCCCGCTTCGGATGCTGATGCAGTAAATAAAAAATATATGAACGACCATACTCATACAGCTCAAGTTCAACCAAGCCATTACAAAGATGAGTTTAGTTATCTAATGTCAGACCCAAGTCAATGGACTGATGAAATAACTACAGGTACTAGTTTTAATATGAAAAAGATAGCAGACTTACCGCCCAGCAAAGGTAACTTTCATGACTACAATCATAAAGTTATTTATATGGAAATAGTCAAAAATTCACAGGGTGGTTATAAGTACAAGATGGGAATTAATTTTTACAGGTTAGCTAGAAATTATGAATATACGCTTTGTATTGAGATACTTAACACTGATTATGAATTGTGGCATAAATCCCAGATAAGTGTTGACAGGGGCACATCACGAGGTTTAATAATTGAAAATGTTGGTGTAAAAAAACTTAGTCATAGATTCACCAATTCAAAGGGTAAAACAGAATTTATGTATTACCATAGAATAATAGTTAATTTTAAGAAGTGGTTGACTGGTAACTCGTTTTTTCTTCATATTTTGGTCAATATTCCTCAGGATGGAAATGACTTGGCTAGTTACCCAAAAAATTTCACAGGAGTTTACATTATTGCTTATGGCATTATGGGTAAATTTAGCAATATCGACCCAGATAAAGTTTATGACTATCACACAGCATTTGTCATCAAACCAACAGAAGTAGGGTACAATGTCGACATTAACGCAAATACAAATAAGATATTAAACATTGCTCTCGATAGAAGCAAGGATACTAGTGCAGCAACAGTTGGAATGGTAAAAGAGTTAATTCCTTTTACTAAAAAATATGTTTATAGACGATATTTTGAAGACATTTATGACTTTACAGATGCAAATAATTATGAATTAAGTAGTTCATCATCTGGCATCATAATTAATGCTTTAAATCGTTATAATCACTTTAGAGGGTTTAGTCCTGTTGTTATACCAACTAGAAACATAAGTGATATAAGAAAAGATGGATTAAATATTAGTAATTATACTATTAGTTTTACCCCCACTGGTAATTTCACAAATTATACTTTATGTATTGTTTTTTGTCATTGGAGAAATAGAAATTTTGCTTTAGCTAAGAAAAATTTAAGTAATAGCCAAAATTTATTAAGTGTAACTTATGTTAATGCCGCTAATTATTTAACTTTATTCTCCAATAATAAAAGAAGTTATTTTCAATTACCAAGTAGTTTTAATGGAAAAAAAATTGTTTTATGGTTGGCAGAAAGTGTTGATTCAATTGTTACAAAAGTTAACATAAGTAACTACAGCTCAACATTAACATTAGCAACCTCTAATGACGCCATGACTCAATATTTTGACTTTACAACTAATGATGGAGTTTTGAGTAAAATTATGTTTTCTCCAAATTTTTACGACTTTGACTCTGAGCAATTTCACAAATTAATGATTCAAGAAAAGATAAATGGATCTTATATACTATAAATATAGGGGAACCTACGGTTCCCCCTATGACCCCCTCCCTTGGCTACGCAAATCAGCATATCGCAGTTATATAATTTAAAAAATAAATGAAAGATATATTTGAATTTAATCATATTGACAACTCTCTGTCAGAATCAGAGGTCAAAACTCTCAAAGATTTCTATAAACATTATCACAAGAAATATTGGTGTTTTAAGAAATCATTTAAGAGGTATAAAATTCTCGATGAAACACTCACTCTGTCTGGAGGAGGATTAGTTATTATTGGCACGATAGCAGGGGGAATAACATTAAATCCAATAATACTCGGTGTTATCAATGGAGCTGGGGTGTTAGTTAGTTCTATTTCAAAAATCAAGAATTACAAGAAAAAGATTGAAATGTCTCAAATTGCATTTACAACTTATGAGAAAGTATTGGTTGAACTTCGTTCATCTTTGCGGGGGGATGAGTTTAATAAAAAAGAGTTTATTGATCGAATGAAATTGATAGATGAAATGATAATTGATCAGACTCCCTTGGCAGATAGATTTGTAAAGAAATATAATAAAAAATTTACTACAATATCATAGTAGTAACATTTATTCTTATATGAAAAACATTACTACAATAATTAAAATTAAATTTAATTTTATTATAATTATAAAATAAAATTAATTATTTAAATATTGTAGTAATGTTTTTCGTACTATGGCAAAGTATTATCACCCATCATATAGAAGTTTTTTCACAACTGATAGTGGCAAGATTTATAACTCGAAAACAGGAAGAGAACTAAAAGGTACAGTAACTAAGAATGGTTATGTCAGGATCTCAATCAGACCCAGAGGGGAAAACCCAATTAGCTTACCGGCGCATGAGTTTATCTGGGAAGCTTTTAACAATGAAGAAATAACTAAATACTTTAAGATAATTCACATCAATGGAAACAAACTCAATAATGAACCAGATAATTTGAAACAAGTCATTAATAAATCTTCTAATCCATCTGGCTTGGAAAGGAAAATATTAGCAACTAATCTAACAACTGGTAAGAATAAGATATATAATTCAATATATATTACATCTAAATTATTACAGATTAATAGTGGCTCGATTAAACTAATCGCAGACGGAAAGAGAAAAACAGCAACATCAAAATTAACTGGGAATAAATACACATTCAAGTATTCTAATCCAAATGATTTAAATTTTGTAAAAATAATTAAAGATAAAATAAAGAAAAATATAGAAAGAGGTTACTACAATAATTTAGAATGAAGTTAATTGTATATAATAAATAAAAACAGGTGTCGCTATTTTTTTGTAGTGTTTTTATTTTTTTGTAGTGAAATCTGCCAGGTTAATAACTACAAAAGGCAGGCTTTGTACTTATTAATCGTAAAGAGCGGTACTTTGTAGTTATTAATCGTAAAGAACGTCATTTACGATTAATAATTATGTCAAACATAGTTAATAATCGTGAAAACCACAATTAATAACTACGTTTGACAGGCTTTGTAGTTAATAATCGTGAAATTTACGATTATTAACTATGTTGGCACGCTTTGTAGTTATTAATCGTAAGGTTGTCAATTTCTGCACTAAAGCTAACTCAAAAGCTAACAACCGCCATTACAGAAAAGAAAACAAACTCAAAGTCTTTTTTTCAAGGTCCCTGTTTTCACAAAAATATATCCCTAAAAAACTTTTTGAGAGGTCAAAGTTTCCATTCAGCTAATTTTGTGATCGATTTTTTGTCTAAGAAAGCTAGCTTTTTTCGCTCTATTTTTGCGGTTAGCTGACATCGCGAGCGGGCGGCCTCGGTGAGTTTGCTGTGTACGAAATTGTGATAACCGATATAAAAAATGAAATGTTAATCCACATTTTTCAGTTCAAATTACTCTTCCTTTGAACTTTAACTTGGAGAGACACATCTTAATCCTTCCCAAATGTAACAACAATGAATAAGTGCAGAATAATTCGCTATCGCTGTGTTTTTTCTCGCTTTAAATAGTCGACAATTTCAACGCGTTGTTGGTAAACACTGGCGTGAATTACACTTGCAGTGAGAAATTTTATTATTACTGTTGACCACATTTCTGGACAAAAATAATGGTTTTCAATTTTATTTTAACTCAAAAACTTTCACTATTTTTTATTGCCAAAGGGACAGCTTTGTTTCTGGAGTTTTTCCTTAAATCTTTCCTTAAATCATCGAAAATTTCAACGAGTTGTTGGTAAACACTGGCGTGAATTACACTTGCCGTGAGAAATTTTATTATTAATGTTAACCACATTCCTGGACAAAATAATGGTTTTCAACTTTAGGTTAGCTCAAAAGCTTTCACCATTTTTTTTTTTGCAAGAGGGAGAGCTTTGTTTCTGGAATTTTTCCTTCCTCACCGAAAGCGGTCCACATATAATATTTCGGCAGGGTTCAAGAAACAGTCAGTGTTCAGAGCGATTACGGTATCAACAAATTATTTATTGACATTCAGCCAGAAAAGAGAAAACCGACAGTGTCATTTTTTTTTTTAAACAAGAGTGATATACCTCTCTAGACTCAAAATCTGAAAATAAATATCGATCAGATTTGTATTTTGGAGACTCACGAGCTTGTCCTTTTGGTCTGCAATCACACGAGCCGAAGTGGCAATTTTATCTGTCTTTCATCTCATGCATGGTAAAATACTAGCTGAAAGCTTCCAATTCGATTGGAAAGAGAGTATTTTCTACAAACTAGATAAATATATTCAACCAGACTGCATAACGACAAACCAGCCTAGTCAAACCGAATTATCAAAGTGCCATGACCGTGAGGAGCGCTCATTCACGCAATTGAAACCTGAGAGCACGACTCGCAGATTTATGGAGAAAATTTAACTTCAGCATTTTTCAAAACGAAAACTTGAATTAAAAAAATATATTTTCGAAAAACAGATTCATATTCACGGCCAGACAAAGCTGGAATAATACGGAATTCTTACAAGGCAGCTTTTATACGCATTGTACTGAGCTTTGAAAAGTTTACTGCAGTTTGAAATTTGATAGCATACAGTCTGATCTGGAAAATGCATTTTCTATATCGTCTGCGTGACAAAAATTCACATAATTTTAAGTAAAATCTGTTATTATTGTTTAATATTTGACTCACTAAACCGTTCCGAAATGTTTTTAGAAAACAGTACTTGTGTGTTTTGAGAACAACTTTCACCTCCAGAAAAATAGTATCCCCGGCCGCGCGCCGGCATGAAAGATCGATTTTTTTCACTGCCGCTCGTTCGCAAAAATAATCTTCAATTTGATAATCAAAGTAAGAAACCTTCTTAGGATGTAATTTATCCAAACAATATTTTGCCATACACTGCACCTTTTCAAAAAAAGATCGAAGAGTACTTGGAATATGGTCTGCAAAGCCTGTGCAAACTGAAATCAACCATGCCGGTTGTCACGCTACGCGTGAAATTTCTCTCCCTCAGATCACATGTGGAATGATTTAAAGAATAGGCAAGAGAACTCTTATCATGTTGTACGGAATAACAACTAATGAGCAAGACTACAGTGCTTTCTCTTTCGTGCTGAAATTTTTTACCGCGGCAGCGAGTTGAAAAACACATGCAGACTGCAGACAGATTTGAGAACCAACTCATCAAAGTTTTTGCGCCGAATCGGTGTTTTCGCGGGAATGTCAAGCTGAGTATAAACACAAACACAAACAAACGTTTTTAAATTGCTACCTGTTTAATTAACGTTAAAAGAAAATTGACGATCCAGAATCATCTCTTTGACTAACAAGTCGAGATAAGGCGCTAAAAGTCAGAAGAAAACAAACTCACCTAGATCGATGTTCCTCAGCTTCCAGCAACTGCAGAATTATAAACTCTTGTGAAAAGTCATGGCCTTTAAACTCCATTTAAAAGGCAACTGTCTCTTTGATTTCTTGAATCATAGTTCAGAGTCATGTAGTACAGATCTTGCTCCTTGATTTAAGCTTTATACATACTCCAGGTTTTTCTTCAGTTCTTGCAATAAATCCAGCTGTTAATAACTTTAAGACTTAGACTTAAATAAAGAGTTTGAGGCTGTGCACGATTTTCACCAAACGCCTTCACACAAGTAATTCTGTTCGAACGTCTAACGAAAGGGATGATTATCGGATTGTCTTCATGAGGAGAAGCAATAAACGTGCTGCACAAGGAGCGTACACCAGTCCAGTAAAGAACATATACAGTGATTTCAAACCACATAGAGTAAGAAAACTCGCTGAAGAAGAAGTGGATCTATCCGCGGTAGGCAAGCTTTTGCAAACAATTGTTGATGCTTTGATTTTCTTTAACGTGGCTCTCCCTCGCGCGCGGTTGGAAAATTTTCGTTGATAGCGCCACAAATGCATTAACACTTTTCCTGGCGTCTGTTCCCTTCTTTCACTGAAGGTCAAAACAAAGTTGATGAGCTGTCAAAATGTGTCCAATTACAGGGCTGGCTGTCAATCAGCTATTTACGATTAATAATTAGCTAGTCTCATGCAAAGGCACGTGAGCTGGAATACGATTATTAATCGTAATATCATAGGTGACGAATTACTCCTTAATTTTGGCGCGAAATTTCAGCGTTAATTGTAATTTCACATGTGAAATTACAAAATTGCCATGGCAACCTCCCGTACGTCTCCGTTTCAAGATGGCGACGAAGTTTTAAAATGTCATGAATGAAGATGTCAGGGCATAAAAAGACGCTTTAGAAAACCTGAACACACGAACGAGCACATCGAAAAGGATTCTTAGAGGTATGTTGTCGAAAAATTCCGAAAACTTAAGCCAAATTTCAGCTCTAAACGTTTGAGAGAGTGGAGTTCACGATCGATCGATGCGATCCATGATAAACAAGTGAAAAATCCTCGATTGCTAACGTAATTCGTCACCCATGATATTAATAGGTAATCAAATGCTATACTCGTGAAATTATTCCCTAATTTCACTCGTCACCATTTGATTACACATACTTATTTCAGTTGGCTCGCAAACCCTGTTAACCGTTTTTAGGCTACGCTTGTATGGAACGCCAACACTGTCACATGTCTTCCGATGAGCATTATATGCATTCGGGATACCATTATATCTAGTACTCATACCTTTATGAGCGGTCCATCAATGAATATACTGACACATTTTCCTTATATACGGAGTCCATTAACAAATATATTGCGTGCCTACTGTGATATACGCAGTGTATTTTTCATTATATCGCGTGCTTTTGTCGATATGTACAGTGCACGTTTTACTATGTGTTGTCAAAACTTCGTTATATGTGGTTCATTTTCTTATCGTTTGGCATTACGTTCACTACGGTTGACTGCTTTTGGACTTTAACGCAGCATTGACCTCCACAAGCAATGTTATGAGCAGTACAAAAAGTTTGATGAGCAAACTTTCTGATGATATACCCACAATGCATCGCAGGAATGTGAGTTTCCAAGCTCCCTCGTTTCCTTTGATCCCGCGCCATTTTTGAATCTGTCTCAAATACGTGAGTTTTTTTTCATAATGGCCGTTTCCATGATGTCATCTGTGTTAAAGAAAGTGAATCTGGGATATCTAGAAGAAAAATTTCAGCAGGAAAAAATAACACCCGATCTTGTTTGTAAACTCTCAGTACAAGAGTTGGAGAGTCTAGGGTTAGCCTCTCGAAGAGACATGATGGCTCTCAGAATCGAGTGTGCAACGTTTGGAGCAGAAGCACCACGGAAAGTCAAAGCAACTTGTGGAGCACCATCATTCTCCATTCCTAAGTGTGTTCTTGAGAATCTATTAGGGGAAGGTTTCACTATCAAAGAAATTTCTACTATTTTGTCTGTTTCTGAAAGTACTATTTACCGCAGGATGAGTCTCTTTGGACTAAGCAAGTCAGATTTCACAGACATTCCAGATTTAGAACTAGATCAGCATATTGAAAACATTACTGAAGATTTTCCATATTGCGGAGAAAGTTTAATCAAGCAATTCCTGATCGAGAAAGGGATTATAGTGCAAAGGATGCGTATTAGAGATAGTTTGCACCGAGTGAACGGAGATGGAGTAAATGCTAGGAAAAAAGGACGCCTGCATAGACGCGTCTACGATGTACAGGGACCTAATCACCTTTGGCATATAGACACGAATCACAAGTTGGTGCGGTGGTACTTTGTAGTTTTTGGTGCGATTGATGGATTTAGTCGTCTGCCAGTGGCACTAGAATGTAGAAGCAATAACAAGGCTGAGACTGTGCTTGAATGTTTTTTGAAAGGTGTGGAAAACTACGGCCTCCCAAGCAGAGTGAGGTCAGATAAAGGAGGGGAAAACGTGTTAGTAGCTGATTACATGTTAACGAGAAGGGGTATAAATAGAGGCAGCATGATCACTGGCAAAAGCACACACAACCAGAGAATCGAAAGACTGTGGAGGGATGTTTATGAGGGGGTTCTAAGCATGTATTATCAATTGTTTTACTTTCTTGAAGACGAAGGGATGCTAGACCCATTTAACACCCTTCATATTGCTGCACTTCACTATGTATACCTACCAAAGATTAATGAAAAACTAGAGTTGTGGAGAAATGCATGGTCCAGACATCGCGTGAGAACCGTAAAATCTTCTCCGATCCGCCTTTGGGTTTCTGGCCAACTACAAAATCCAGTGGGCATTGAGCTGTCAAGTGCTGAGCTCCAATCTTATGGTGCTGAGGGAGTGTTGGACGAAGAGAGAGTTGAGGATAGACGCCCAATATTTGAGGCTCCAGGTGCTTTGAGCGAGCAATGCTTTGAGATTTTACGTAATCAAGTCCCTTCAAATTGGACATCTTCAAACTATGGCATAGATGTATATTTAACGGTGCTGGACATTATTGAGAATTTAGATGCAAATGGCAGATGATTTGCGAGTAAAAAGCAATTAAGAGGACCAAAATGTAGCCTTAGCCATTTCATGTTAAAAAGCTGGGGAGGAGACTGTGCTAGGGTTAGCGGGAAAGGAAAATCATAAAAATGACACAGGTTTGCATTACTAGCAAAAAGTGCTTGGCAAACGCCTGAAGTAACTATCATTACCCCTATTCAATTTTTATGTGACCGTGCATGTAAAAACATTATATGACAACCATTGCCTTATCAGGTACTTCACCAGATTCATTGAGTAGTGTCAAGTTAGTTTAGGTTGTGTGTGTGTGTTATTGGAATACCTGTCTATCATTGTAAATCATAAAATACACTTTACGTTTCTCAGTTGAAGACAATTGTATATAGATAGTTCTCAGTTTTTTTATCAGCGTTTCGCTTTATGGTTGAAATTACTCTTCCTATGTAAGCTATGGACATTGTTAAGAACGCTATTTACCCCAACTTGGAAACTGGTTTCTGCTGAATCGAATGTATATGATACCGTCCCACGATGTAAGTGACAAAATAAATCAAAATCTGTTTAACGTAGTTAAGAACGTTGTCTTTATTAAAACTTGAACGTTTAACCGTAAATGCCAAACCTTAGTCATGCAGGTAAATAATAAAACTCTAATAGAATAGTGTTGCAAGCAACAATATTTATGTTATGAAACGGTAATGTAATTTCTATTTCGATGTAGACAAGAACAATAACATCACAAACAAATCAGTCATTCCATATTATCAATCTTGTTTTGTTACCCCTGATTTTAACCAATCTTTACATAAATCCAAATGCTTTCCACGGCTTCTCAAAACCTTTCTTACAAAGAAAACAATTAAGGAAAATGGTAAAGAGCACATCACACAAAATGGTTGAGGGTTGGACATGTAAGAAACCACTGGTTTTAGCTTAGAGTAAAGTTATAATGTCCTATTTTTTATTGAAATTTTATTTTCCTTGTTAAAAGCCATTATGCCTAACAGCAAAGGAAATGAAATTCACAACAAAGATAATAATTTCCAATGGACAACTGAGCATCAAAAAGATATATGGCTCTCATTAACCCAACGTGCTACTTCATGACGTAAAATTGCCTATGTATGCCATTATATCATTATTTTCATTTACATGTTACCAAAATATGAGTTTAGAAATGCATAATCAAAAACTTTGAATAGAGCATACTCAGATGGTAGGGGTTTACTTATTGTGGGCCTCACAAGCTTAAGGGAATTAATGCATGTGTTCGCTGTAGGAAAAAAACCATTTTCTGCATCGACAAAAACAATGGAGGGGTGAATGGAAAACCCAAGAACCGGTTCTTCTTCTGCACCAGTTGCGAACTGGAGAATGTGTGAAAGGGTAACATTCCCTCTTTGTCCAGCTGTCAAGAGAATAGAAATGGGTCAAACTTTAGCAAGCCTAAACAACCACAACATAAATAGTAAAAGTAATAATAATAAGGAAAAAAAAACCACCGTTTTGAACAGTTTGATCAACAGTTCGAATGGGTAAAGCTACATGTGCAACATAATTTGCCTACTATGCATTCCATTTTTTGGGCTTAGCATCATTTTCTTTGCAGAAACCACTATGGGAATACATGTATCATGATATTCAATAAACAAAGTGGAATGTTAATTCCAACAAGGCAATCTGTTCCTGATTAATGATTTCAACCCATTCCCAAATGTATTTATAACTTTTGTCTGTGAAGTTACAAGTTACCTGCAGCCCTACGCAAATACTTCACAAATTGTCTGTACACTGCATCCTCAAACTGCCTTCTGTTAGACCCCTCCACACTAAACTCGGGTTGAAGAAGATGAGTCACCTTTTTCAAAGTCAAGACGCTGGTGGGGTTGGGGCGTAAAAGATGAAGAAAGATGGGAAACTCATTCGCAATCTGTAAGACAAAAAGATCGCATGAATGGTCCTGTTGTACCTCTGTTGATACTGCTTTCATTTAAAGAGCAATAACATTATTATTAAAATATACCTGAACAATTCCTAGCTTGGAGAATCCATTCCTAAGTTGCTCTGCACACTGCTTGGGATTAGGACTGAAGAATATTTCTTGGAGATTCTCTTCACCAATAAATCTTGGCAAAACTCTATTTTGAAGAATGCTGAGTCCTGTGCATAATAGGAAATACAATAAAATCAGTGACGATCAATTCTAGCATGCAGGCAAATATATTTTTTCTTAGATACACTGTGCACATGATAGCACTCTTTTGATACCCAATATTACTATACAGTTAAGAAGTTTAGGAGATGGGGATGGCGCAAGGAACCACTTTGAATTCGGAATTGTGAAACAGAGGGGAAAAAACCTCATACACAGCTTCAGAAACACTTCTTAGACTTAAACAGAAGAGCCTTGCATAATGCATGTCACAGCAAAATAAGAAAGCTCCATCTCTCAAAGTAAAGATTTCTGTAAAGATCATTCATTTTTCAGACTTGAATGAAACAACAACATACCTAATATGACTCCAACTAAGTAATATGCCTCTGCTTGGTGGTTCAGAAGGCCATCATCAAAATACTTTTCCTTTATTGCTTTTACACATAGGGAAAAGAATTCTTTCCGTGGCCCTCCAAAATCTTCAGCAACCTGGGGAATTAAGGATACATGTATCTCAGAACAGAAAAATTATATAGCTTTTAATAATATATTATTATAACTAGTGGCAAATCATTCTTATGACATTTACATATATCAACAAAATCTCTAATATGATCTACACTAGCTGAGAACATACCTCCCCATAAAACTGTACTTCCAGAGTAAGAAACAGATTTTCCAGATCGGAAATTTCATCAAAGGCTGTTTCCAGCAAATGCAATCTGTCCACCAGTATGTAATTGGTAATGCCCACCTCACATCTCGATTCATCCAGCACGTCCAGAATCCTCCCTCGAACAAGCTGGCTTTGGACATACCTCAGTATCTCCACAGGATTGTTTAAGATGTCTGTCAATTTTAGGATAAAGTATATTTAAAAATAATTTGTATCCCCTACTTACAAATTTAATACAAATACTTTTCCTACATATAAAGTCGCCTATGGAAAGGCATATTTTTCACAATATTGTGATGAATGGGATGGTCACAAGGAGGTAAACAACCTTCCAGGAAGCTATTATGGTGGGAATAACCTCTCAGCTAAATACTAATCTTATTATTATTATTACATTATCAATATCATTATTCCATTTTTCAGTCTTATTTTACTGCTAGATCATCGAGAAAGGGTTGGGGGGGGGGGGGGGGAGGGGAGGTTTCACTGAGAGGGGCCAATAAAACAGGAGGTCAAACCCATAAGGTTTTCCTTTAAATTAATTCATATAAGCTAATTTGAGTACTCAGTTACAACTCCATTCTAAAGTGTTATAAAATTTCCTACAAAATTTAATATTTGATGTGGGATTGATACAAGGCCCCAGTGTAACTGTAAAACTCAGAAAATGATGGAAAGCCTAAAAAATATTTTATGCATGTTGATTATGTATTTGCCAAGCAAACTACCACAAAGCTATCTTATGTACCTCTGCTGCTTCTGTTTAATTTTGTTTTTTCAATGCCTTATTGGCATTATTTTTCTTTTGCAATTAAAAGAGCATTTCACAAATATTTCTGATGTTCAAATTTTCTGAGTTTTGCAGTAAATTGATACTACATGGTCAAAATAATACAAATAAATCCAACCTGTAGAATAGATGTGATCTTTTATCTTTGGCATTATCAGTGCAATGTCAACATCCAACTTCTCCATGGTGATGTGGTCATTATTGGTTAGAGGTCCCAAGCTAGTGC
Source organism: Porites divaricata (assembly GCA_038088405.1). Classification (NCBI taxonomy): domain Eukaryota; kingdom Metazoa; phylum Cnidaria; class Anthozoa; order Scleractinia; family Poritidae; genus Porites; species Porites divaricata. The sequence goes on along the minus strand of JBBMOI010000008.1, from coordinate 28,159,136 downwards.
CTTCCAAGGGATGAGCTGTGGACTCTATCTGACTGCCAATGAAGTGGGTTTCAGATATGGTAGAAATGCCTTGAGGGGAAGAGGGACCAGCTTCAGCCTGGTTGCCATTGCCAGATGAAGAAGGGAAGGTCAACATGGGGCCACTGTCACTGGACTCTGTCTGACTGCCAATGAAGTGGGTTTCAGATATGGTAGAAATGCCTTGAGAGGAAGAGGGACCAGCATCAGCTTGGTTGGCATTGCCGAATGAAGAAGGGAAGGTCAGCATGTGACTACTGTCACTGTCTGATGCCACCAGTGGCACACTGGGAGATGGATAGGTACTGCCACCTTGACCAATAGACAACGACTCCACCTCCTTTGTTGAAGCTGTGGCACTTGACAGTGCATTAGCCATATAATCTTTCAAATCATTTCTTGACTCATCAGATGACACCATGACCTCATCTTCAAAGTTGTCATCAAACACATTACAATTACAAGTCACTACGTGCGATCGAAGCTCGTTTAGAGGGATCTCCTTAGAACACCACATGCACTTCTCTTTCAACTTGCATGTCAGCCTGTTTTCTTGCCCTCCTTTGACACGCAGGCTCTTCTGAATAGGCCGGAGATAAATCTTTGTTTGAGGCGTAAAAAGAGACTTCAACCCTTCTACAGACCAGGACGATTTTATTACTGCCAAATCACGAGAGTTTCTTACACAACTCATAATTTCAAAGCCCTTGCCTTCTTTTAGCTGAGGGAAGCCGATTGGATGGCCATCGTCGCCTGGCATATCACTAGTAAGCTTCTCCACGACGTCCTCCTCGTTTTCATCAACAAAAAATTTGATCTTTTTCAGGCCAAGGCCAGCCTGCTGCAAGATCTGCTTTTCCGAGGAAGACGGCACTCTGCATGCTTGTCGATCTGCTAAACACACGAATTGACCTGTCCATGTGCGTCGGGATGGATTTTTCCTCTTAGCAGACTTTGAGGTTCCAGAACCTTTTTCACGGCGGCTGTTGTACGGCTGAAAAAGCCTCCTTCTTTCCTCGATCAACTGCTGAGCTTGAGAAGAGCCGACAGAGCTCGTGGAAGCCACATTTGTTCGCCTTTCTCCATCAGCGAACTGTTTGCAATTTTCTTTGAGGCGGACGCGGTCCCCTAAAGTCTCTACACCCAGACGCATCAGACAGCTGTCTGACATCGCCAGAATAACGTGTGGGTCGATTTTTTCATCTGCAAAGCGCTCGGAAAGCGTTGAAAGCCCAACCTTTTGAAGGATGGACTCCATTTTGTTCCAAAACGGCGGGATCAAAGGAAACGAGGGAGCTTGGAAACTCACATTCCTGCGATGCATTGTGGGTATATCATCAGAAAGTTTGCTCATCAAACTTTTTGTACTGCTCATAACATTGCTTGTGGAGGTCAATGCTGCGTTAAAGTCCAAAAGCAGTCAACCGTAGTGAACGTAATGCCAAACGATAAGAAAATGAACCACATATAACGAAGTTTTGACAACACATAGTAAAACGTGCACTGTACATATCGACAAAAGCACGCGATATAATGAAAAATACACTGCGTATATCACAGTAGGCACGCAATATATTTGTTAATGGACTCCGTATATAAGGAAAATGTGTCAGTATATTCATTGATGGACCGCTCATAAAGGTATGAGTACTAGATATAATGGTATCCCGAATGCATATAATGCTCATCGGAAGACATGTGACAGTGTTGGCGTTCCATACAAGCGTAGCCTAAAAACGGTTAACAGGGTTTGCGAGCCAACTGAAATAAGTATGTGTAATCAAATGGTGACGAGTGAAATTAGGGAATAATTTCACGAGTATAGCATTTGATTACCTATTAATATCATGGGTGACGAATTACGTTAGCAATCGAGGATTTTTCACTTGTTTATCATGGATCGCATCGATCGATCGTGAACTCCACTCTCTCAAACGTTTAGAGCTGAAATTTGGCTTAAGTTTTCGGAATTTTTCGACAACATACCTCTAAGAATCCTTTTCGATGTGCTCGTTCGTGTGTTCAGGTTTTCTAAAGCGTCTTTTTATGCCCTGACATCTTCATTCATGACATTTTAAAACTTCGTCGCCATCTTGAAACGGAGACGTACGGGAGGTTGCCATGGCAATTTTGTAATTTCACATGTGAAATTACAATTAACGCTGAAATTTCGCGCCAAAATTAAGGAGTAATTCGTCACCTATGATATTACGATTAATAATCGTATTCCAGCTCACGTGCCTTTGCATGAGACTAGCTAATTATTAATCGTAAATAGCTGATTGACAGCCAGCCCTGTAATTGGACACATTTTGACAGCTCATCAACTTTGTTTTGACCTTCAGTGAAAGAAGGGAACAGACGCCAGGAAAAGTGTTAATGCATTTGTGGCGCTATCAACGAAAATTTTCCAACCGCGCGCGAGGGAGAGCCACGTTAAAGAAAATCAAAGCATCAACAATTGTTTGCAAAAGCTTGCCTACCGCGGATAGATCCACTTCTTCTTCAGCGAGTTTTCTTACTCTATGTGGTTTGAAATCACTGTATATGTTCTTTACTGGACTGGTGTACGCTCCTTGTGCAGCACGTTTATTGCTTCTCCTCATGAAGACAATCCGATAATCATCCCTTTCGTTAGACGTTCGAACAGAATTACTTGTGTGAAGGCGTTTGGTGAAAATCGTGCACAGCCTCAAACTCTTTATTTAAGTCTAAGTCTTAAAGTTATTAACAGCTGGATTTATTGCAAGAACTGAAGAAAAACCTGGAGTATGTATAAAGCTTAAATCAAGGAGCAAGATCTGTACTACATGACTCTGAACTATGATTCAAGAAATCAAAGAGACAGTTGCCTTTTAAATGGAGTTTAAAGGCCATGACTTTTCACAAGAGTTTATAATTCTGCAGTTGCTGGAAGCTGAGGAACATCGATCTAGGTGAGTTTGTTTTCTTCTGACTTTTAGCGCCTTATCTCGACTTGTTAGTCAAAGAGATGATTCTGGATCGTCAATTTTCTTTTAACGTTAATTAAACAGGTAGCAATTTAAAAACGTTTGTTTGTGTTTGTGTTTATACTCAGCTTGACATTCCCGCGAAAACACCGATTCGGCGCAAAAACTTTGATGAGTTGGTTCTCAAATCTGTCTGCAGTCTGCATGTGTTTTTCAACTCGCTGCCGCGGTAAAAAATTTCAGCACGAAAGAGAAAGCACTGTAGTCTTGCTCATTAGTTGTTATTCCGTACAACATGATAAGAGTTCTCTTGCCTATTCTTTAAATCATTCCACATGTGATCTGAGGGAGAGAAATTTCACGCGTAGCGTGACAACCGGCATGGTTGATTTCAGTTTGCACAGGCTTTGCAGACCATATTCCAAGTACTCTTCGATCTTTTTTTGAAAAGGTGCAGTGTATGGCAAAATATTGTTTGGATAAATTACATCCTAAGAAGGTTTCTTACTTTGATTATCAAATTGAAGATTATTTTTGCGAACGAGCGGCAGTGAAAAAAATCGATCTTTCATGCCGGCGCGCGGCCGGGGATACTATTTTTCTGGAGGTGAAAGTTGTTCTCAAAACACACAAGTACTGTTTTCTAAAAACATTTCGGAACGGTTTAGTGAGTCAAATATTAAACAATAATAACAGATTTTACTTAAAATTATGTGAATTTTTGTCACGCAGACGATATAGAAAATGCATTTTCCAGATCAGACTGTATGCTATCAAATTTCAAACTGCAGTAAACTTTTCAAAGCTCAGTACAATGCGTATAAAAGCTGCCTTGTAAGAATTCCGTATTATTCCAGCTTTGTCTGGCCGTGAATATGAATCTGTTTTTCGAAAATATATTTTTTTAATTCAAGTTTTCGTTTTGAAAAATGCTGAAGTTAAATTTTCTCCATAAATCTGCGAGTCGTGCTCTCAGGTTTCAATTGCGTGAATGAGCGCTCCTCACGGTCATGGCACTTTGATAATTCGGTTTGACTAGGCTGGTTTGTCGTTATGCAGTCTGGTTGAATATATTTATCTAGTTTGTAGAAAATACTCTCTTTCCAATCGAATTGGAAGCTTTCAGCTAGTATTTTACCATGCATGAGATGAAAGACAGATAAAATTGCCACTTCGGTTCGTGTGATTGCAGACCAAAAGGACAAGCTCGTGAGTCTCCAAAATACAAATCTGATCGATATTTATTTTCAGATTTTGAGTCTAGAGAGGTATATCACTCTAGTTTAAAAAAAAAAAATGACACTGTCGGTTTTCTCTTTTCTGGCTGAATGTCAATAAATAATTTGTTGATACTGTAATCGCTCTGAACACTGACTGTTTCTTGAACCCTGCCGAAATATTATATGTGGACCGCTTTCGGTGAGGAAGGAAAAATTCCAGAAACAAAGCTCTCCCTCTTGCAAAAAAAAAAATGGTGAAAGCTTTTGAGCTAACCTAGAGTTGAAAACCATTATTTTGTCCAGGAATGTGGTTAACATTAATAATAAAATTTCTCACGGCAAGTGTAATTCACGCCAGTGTTTACCAACAACTCGTTGAAATTTTCGATGATTTAAGGAAAGATTTAAGGAAAAACTCCAGAAACAAAGCTGTCCCTTTGGCAATAAAAAATAGTGAAAGCTTTTGAGTTAAAGTAAAATTGAAAACCATTATTTTTGTCCAGAAATGTGGTCAACATTAATAATAAAATTTCTCACTGCAAGTGTAATTCACGCCAGTGTTTACCAACAACGCGTTGAAATTGTCGACTATTTAAAGCGAGAAAAAACACAGCGATAGCGAATTATTCTGCACTTATTCATTGTCGTTACATTTGGGAAGGATTAAGATGTGTCTCTCCAAGTTAAAGTTCAAAGGAAGAGTAATTTGAACTGAAAAATGTGGATTAACATTTCATTTTTTATATCGGTTATCACAATTTCGTACACAGCAAACTCACCGAGGCCGCCCGCTCGCGATGTCAGCTAACCGCAAAAATAGAGCGAAAGAAGCTAGCTTTCTTAGACAAAAAATCGATCACAAAATTAGCTGAATGGAAACTTTGACCTCTCAAAAAGTTTTCAGGGATATATTTTTGTGAAAACAGGGACCTTGAAAAAAAGACTTTGAGTTTGTTTTCTTTTCTGTAATGGCGGTTGTTAGCTTTTGAGTTAGCTTTAGTGCAGAAATTGACAACCTTACGATTAATAACTACAAAGCGTGCCAACATAGTTAATAATCGTAAATTTCACGATTATTAACTACGAAGCCTGTCAAACGTAGTTATTAATTGTGGTTTTCACGATTATTAACTATGTTTGACATAATTATTAATCGTAAATGACGTTCTTTACGATTAATAACTACAAAGTACCGCTCTTTACGATTAATAAGTACAAAGCCTGCCTTTTGTAGTTATTAACCTGGCAGATTTCACTACAAAAAAATAAAAACACTACAAAAAAATAGCGACACCTGTTAAAATTAATTTATTTATTTAAATATTGTAGTAATCTTTTTCTTCATTTCTATATAAACTTTAATATAGAAATGATAAATAGAATTGTATCTTTTGTTAATTTTTACTTTCCAACATATAAAACAGAATTTTACCCTAATAATTTTATTAAAGCATGTCTGGTTTACCAGTTTCTCTATGTGAAATATTTCACACAAAAATTAGACTTGGACCAAATTATTTACAGATTATCAGACTACAAACACAGTTGCAGATCAAACTCGCCAATACTAACCAATCATTTAATATTTAGTCTTGCTTTTCGAGAATTTTGGAAACAGTACGGTCTTGACCGAGGATGTGTTTATGTTGCCAACACTCCGTTTAAAGAATCAGAAGTACTTGGCTATTTGACTGGGATTGTTTACTGGTGTTTTGCGAGGGGTTGCAGCCCCCGCGCCCCCTGCCATCATGATTTATAACTATTCCACCACTTTTCATACTTTGTCAAAGTTTCTTTAGAAATTTTTAGATAAACTAATTTGTACTTTTCATTTTCCATTTCTTCAAGTATTTTTTTTATAAGATAAAAAATACTTATCATTCTTTTTCGACAAAATTGTTTGTTTAGTCTTTCCATGACGTGGTTGTCTATCAACATTAGTTTGTTGTACAAATCACACTTTTCATCATCAGACAGCCGTAATATTTCAGAAACTTGATTAACCTTTTTCTCATAATGATACTTTCTCTGATAAATACTCTTCTTTCGAAAATGTAATCGATCATATTCTTTTTTATCATAATACCCCAAAACATGACCATTTTGTCCACCGCAGTTTTCACAGACTTTAAATCCTGCGTAAATAGTAAAACAATCATCTCTTTGGCAATTTTTACAGCCTGCTACAGTGATATCTTGCTGATTCGAATAATTATGAAGAATGCCCAAATATTTTTTTATTTCTTCTTTTGTGTAGTGCATTTATCATTTACATTTTTATTATCTTAAAGCCAGGGTATTCACTTTGTCCTTGGCCAATATACGCTTGTCATCTTCATTACTCAAAGCTACCTTGTTTACTTCCTTTGAATAAATTTCATGATTTTCACTTCTTATAATTTTCATCGATCTCATTTGTTTTTTACCAGAAAATAAACATTCAAAATAGTCCTGAAAATTTATGCCCTTTTTTACAACATTCTTCTTTATTCCTTTACATTTTTTATTAGCCTTCTCACCCTCTACCTTGAAACTATAAAGCTTTGGACGAAGACCAACAAATTCAGTAATTTGTCGTCCAGCTACTTCATCCTTGAACATTCCAATCACTTTTTTATTGGCTCCTGTCAATATTCCAGATTCATGGTTTGGAGGATAATCTGAAGTATCAAACTTGGTTTTAACGTCTTTTGATATGTCTTTGTAAAAATCATCTGAAGTAATTTCATACATAAGTGAATCAGTATCAGTAAATAACAACTTGGCGTGTTTATGAGTGTATTTCTTTTGTATGTAATTATAATGAAAATCAAACATTAATGTTTTTGACAGATCAAGTATTGCTTGACCGACATACACTGGTTTGTTAAAAAACACTTCAGTTTTTTTCATATGAACAGCAATAAGATTTCGATCAAATATTGTTGCTCTGTCAAAGTTTGGAAGACTTGTTAATTTTACAGCTTTGGAACGATCATCAACAAGTGTTATATTTTGTCTTTTCCTTATGTTTTCAATGGTTTTTCCAAATACTGAATTATTCATCAGTTTGAAAAAGTCTTTTTCAAAACTGTTTGCTGCTGTTTTTCGGAGTTCAGTATTCTTTCTGATATAAGGTTCCATCCAAGAACTCTGTCTAAACATTATTCCTCTATGAACTTTAGTTATTTTTAGCCCCATCTCAAGACATTGTCTCAGATTCCGATAATGTATAACATAGTTTTTATGTGGTTTGAAATGGCGAATAAGTTTTTCAACACCGCCTACTTTTAACTTTTCTGGGGCAAGGGGATAATCATTATGTGATTCCCATAAATCTTCTGGATATTCCAAAACTACTTCAAAGATGTGGCCTTTTTTCTTGATTGGATTTATCATACTATCATTTGCTTTCTCTAAAATACCCATTACTGCCTCTATTGTTGGCTCTTTCATCCACTTGAATCCGTGTGTTGGAAGTGATTGTGACATTGCCCATCCATAAAGATTATTTGCATCGAGATATTGAATGAATTTGGATGGTTTATTATGGTTGTAATCTTTCATATATTTGTTATTCGCTTCTGCATATCTCTTTGATATGTGAGTTATTCCTCCTCGAATTCCCCTCTCAAACATCATTAACATGTCATAATCATGCAACAATTCAAGCTCTTGGCCTGTTTCTTTGAGACAAGCATCCCAAGCCAGACCAGGAGATGTAAAGTAATGTGCTGGATCCAAATTGTAATGTTTCAAACAAGTTGACCGGAAATTCTCAAATACATCTGCCAGCAGCAAGACATCAGACTTCAAGTAAAGATCATGGTAATCTCTGATTGTCTGGCATTTAAATGTATTCCAAACTTTGTTTGCATGTTGATAATCATCATCTGTTATATCTTCATCGTTTAGTTTGGAATAGAATTCTTCCTTGGGTGGTAATTGTGTTTCAGAGAGTTTTTCGATTGATGAAACATAATCATAAGGGTAAACTCCTTTTCGAGTAAGGAGATCAGTATTTTCTCCGAATATTTCTTTTGTGTTATGGAAATCATCCGGTTGCAAGTTTCCAACAAGATTTGCCAGACTTGTTTGAAGAAACTTAAATGAATCAATAAATCTTATTTCAAAATACAATGAAACAGTCTCTCCAGTTCGTTTTGGTTTATACTCATCAACTTTTATCTTTTTGGAAAATGAAATATACCGCTCTTCAGTAGAAGGAATACAGTTCAATTCACCTGGAATACTGGATAGTTGTTTTATAAACAAATGTGCATCATAACCTTGAAGATTGTGAAACACTACGGGAAGAATCATTGGTTTGCGACACTGTAAATTGCAACTGTTATGAGCAGCTCCACGATATTGACCAGTAAAATGACAATGATCCCGTACTTTATTAGCGGGGGGTTGCACCCCCCGCGCCCCCTGCTCAAATGGTTTCTGGCAAATATGGCAAACTGTTTCTTTCTCAAAGGATATTTGTTCTTCAGGTGTTAATTTAAGAGGGCGCGGACGACGATAAAAATCATTATAAAATTTGTGTGTTATTTTTGAAAGTTTGGAAACAAATATTTCAGGAAGAGACATCCCATCATTGTTGGTTTTTGTATAAATAATTGGTTCAAAAGTATTTGGAACTATCCCTTTGATGTAAAAACAAAATCCTGATGGTTCATGTTTTTGATAATTGTAGTTATATGATTCCTCTGGATTGGGACTGCAAGTATTCATTGGCTGGGTAAAACATTCAAAATCTGCATAAACTACAAAAGGAATTGGAAGCTGTTTATGGTAATTTTTGAAATGTAACATTGTGTTTCTCGGGGGCATTTTCACAGCAACTGTTTCATGGGTAGAACAATATTCGATATGTTTCTGAAATAATTCTTCTTTCGATAAATGAGTAAAACATTTCTTGCAAATGTGTATTTGACCATTTGTTCGTGAAGTTATTTGAGACCTAAACAAACGAGAAAAATGTTTAATGAGAGAATAATGATGGCGGCCATCTTTCTCATAAAGAAATAAATCAATTGTTACTTGTGGATTTCGCTTTGCCATTCTGAGTGGGTAAAACTTATTATTCTCATTAACCGAAAAAACATTTATTCCTGGGATAGATGGATTAAGATCTTCAAATTTTTTGATATCACGCACTTTCATTGGAAATGATATTCCTTTGGTATTCAAAGCAAATTCTTTTTCTTTCAAATCTGCGTATCGATCATCATTTTTGGGTTTTGGATTGAGATATCTCAGTACACACCAGAGGAAACATTTATCATCAGTGTTACGAATATTTATTATGGCTTTTTTTCGCATTATCCAATCTGGGAGAGGAATATAAGAAGATCCTCTCATCGGATTAAAATTAACAGTGTGAATCTCTAAATGAACTACTTCTTTAAAATACCACCCACTACCATTATGCTGGTAGATTGTGATCTTATCAAGAATAGTGCGAATAACTTGAACAAGTATTTGTTTTACATCAGTTGATTCAAGATTAGTATGTGTATCTGAATGAAAAAATGCTTTATCCTGAGTAAAAAATAACTTACGGCCATCAACTACCTTTTCTTCCATTAAACAAACTAAGACAAATCTGACTTTGATATTCCTATGATTTCTTAAAAAGTCTTTTAAATAGTTGGATTGCGATTTGAAGTACTCAAAAGGTAACATACCTGGTTTTCCCTGAACAATGTATTTGTTTGCAAATCCATCCAGAGCTGATTTTTCTTTGATAATTCCTTGTTCATGTTCTTTGATAGCTCGTTCCAAAGCTTTACGCAGATAAGACGGTGTATCGGGTGGAATTGATTTATTCTTGATACACTCTTGAAAATACTCATCAAATGTTTTTGTTTTGGGTTTAGGTTTTGATTTAAGTGGCCGTTGTGAAATAACATTTATTTTTTTAATTAAACTTTCCTTTTTCTTTATCCTCTCTATTAACTTTTGTCTTTCTTTTTGCTCCTTATATTGATTATATTTAACTTTGAGTTCTTGAGTCTTGAGTTTATCTAATTTTTTTAACTCCTCAATTGAAAGGTTTTTTAAGTCAGCGCTCATCTTGTTATATAATTATTTTATCTTAACCTTAAACTCATCTTTATTTTTTCTGTCTCTAAATACAAAATCACCCACAACTTGCATATTAATCACCCCACACTGAGTTCTCGGAAAACAGAAAGTCGATGATGTCATACTACATGCTATTTTTGGATAGTGCGGTTAAATAACGGCTTACGCGTAAGCCGAAAAAATTTCTATATAATTTATATAGAAATGTTAAAAATTTCTTCATAAAAAAAGCCCATGACAAACTGCCATGGGCCATTATCGATTTAGCTTTGGGCTACTAAATCACATGTGGTTTAAAAGGATCAACCCCATAATCAGATAATTTTCTTACAATTTTCTTTATTTTTTTATTTTGCATTTTTTTTATTTCATTATCAAAATTATCGCTACCATACATTGCTTCAAGAAAAGCACTATATATTGAACCAAAAAGTGAAGAAAATTTAAATGTTAAGCAATTATCATATAAAAAATCGCCGACTCTATTATCATTTTTATAAATGTTTTTAAAAACGGAAAAATACTTAATATTTCCATATATATCATCAAAATCATCACTATGTCTTGCTGGAGAATCAAATATTGGACAATAATCTGTTTCTTCCCCACCTGGAGTATAAAAATAACTAAGATTTTTAATAATTTTTTTAAGAACAACAAATAAATCATATGATGGAAATACCATACCACCAACTTCATAATTTCCATTACGATGAGTTTTGGTTGTATTACTTTTCTTTGCTGATTTACCATCCATTTTATACAAGTTATTAAATCTTTAAGCCTTTAATTCAATTTTATTTTTTCTGTCTCAAAACTCTAATTTCCTTACCAAAGCAAGTTAACGCTCCAAAAATTAGCTGATTCAGGATTTTCATAAGTTAACTCACCCTTTTCATTTTTAATTTTTTTTGCTCGAGCTAAATATTTATCTTTTCTCTCTTCGTCTTTATGTATTAAAAAGTCTGGATAATGAGACGAACCAAAATGCAAATTCTTTCCACCTGGAAGCTTTACTACATATTTGTTATTCTTCCGCTTTGAATAATCAAGAGATTCTGCGCCAAGCTTTTTAGCATTTTTTTTTAGTTTTTCAAAAGCTTTTCCGGTAACAACATATTTATCATCTTCAACGCTCGGATATTCCATTTTATTATTTGAATAGATAGTTTATAGTAGTTATAAGAGGATGACTTGTCTCTCACTCACTTGGTACTTTTTTCCGTCATTTTCCGCGAGCGACCCGCAGGGGGAGCGAGCATCTTGTTGTCAAATTTCCCCAGATAATAAGTAAAAATAATCGGGGTAATTTTGTAAATATTTCAAGTCGTAAAAGTTGCAAAAGTCAGATAAGTTACACGTTTGACCACGAAAATGACGTGAAATAATCAGGATTTACAAATTTTGGAATTTTTGAAAAAGAGTACAAAAATTCTCCTGATTAATTTCCGTCATTTTTTGGGGGGCGAAAATGACGGAATAAGCAGGAAAATGACGGAAAAAAGTACGGAGTGAGTGAGAGTCAAGGCATCCTCTTATAACTACTTTTGTCAAGAAGTACAAAAGCCTTACTGTGGAAGGGGGCCAGGATTATTATCTTTTTTTGGATGAATGCCTAAAATTTATCTTTTTCAGCTGCCTAAACTAAACAAATGTTGTTTGGGGGTTGAACTGGATCCTGCGCACTAGGTGATAAAAAAGCTCAAAATGGATCATTTGTGGGTCTACACGCTGTATCCCACTTCATGCCGCAACGGCTACAGAATGTGATAAAAAAAAAAACAAAAAGGGCATGCCAGTTAATGAAATTCTGAATACGCGTACTTGATAGAGAAATAAACATCTTCTAGAAATTTCATGTAAAAATAACGTTTTGATCAAAAGTTATAGTGCATGAAATTAGAGGAACGAAGTTTTGGGAAACCCTGTAGATAAAGCCAGGGCTAGAAGCGAAGCTCTCGATAATATTTATAGTTTGCTCAAACATAATATAAAATCATGTAATGCTAAGCGGCCAAGGCAACGAGAACGGTGAAAAAACAACAATACATGTAGGTCTAATTAACAAAAAAGCAGCTTTGCACCTGCAGCACACGTTTTGTGTACATTTCTTTGCCGTTGTTTTGCACGACTGCAACGTGAAGCTTCCAGAAACGTCCTGGTTACACGTTTTATAGAGGAAATGTCGTACGTCGTGTTTTTGCTCACTTTTTTCATTGTCGACCATTTTCACCCTGCTGGTGGCCGCTAGCATTTCTCATTTTCTCACCGCCGCTACAAACTTTCACGTTGTTCCTCCAACACAAAAAAATATATCCTTTGTTTTTTTTTCTATCTCGCTTTAACTATTTTTCTCGTTGAGCCTCGTTGAGCCAGTTGTCTTACTTTCTTTTTTTCTGTCTTTCTCTTTCTTTATTTTCCAAATTTGTGCTCATGGCAATTAATCTAAAGTTAATACTTTAGACAACACGGATACAAAAACATTTTCCGCTTTCCTTTTTCGTCTTTATAGACTGTTTAGTTGTCTCTGCTTCACAAGACGCGAATGGCCATACAATTTCCCGCCAAACTAACTTGACACTTGGCATCGGCGTAACCTGAAGTGGATGTACGGACGGTCGGCGTTTCGTACGCTACGTCATATCCAAATTTTTCTGCTTTAGTAGGTTACCAATTTATCTTAGCAATGGGGCTCCGCTAAAATCTAAGCTTTCGCCGATCAATGGCATCATCAGGGATGAGAAAAAATTCCGCTCGCGCTATATGTATGCAAAGAAAGTGTAGGGTAAAATGTGTAGAAGATGTGAATTAAATACAAATATCTAATGATGGAGTGTCTCTAGACAAAGGACTCTTAAAGCGCTTAAGAATGGTCTCTAAAAGAAGAAGGACAACATGAATAGATTATTGCAACTGAAAATGTTGTTATCTCGCCCAACCAGGTCAACTCAGTCAAGGTGAGGAAATCAGCGTGTAGCGGCTGACACTTACAAAGCAGTTTTAACACAGACGACTTAAAGTTTCACCGGTATTTCGGTAGCCCTTTCTTTAGACATATCCAGGAACACATTGCGTTGGCATTTTTGTCTCGAAACAATTGGCAGTAATTGACCTAAATTGAGGTGATACTGTGCCCTAAACAAAGCAATAGAAACCTTTTGGCTTGTTTTGGTTTGGATTAATAGAGCGCATCAAGGTGTCGAGGTCTCATTGACCTCGTTGTCGTGCGAAAGTTGTTACCAGTCTAGCGCGCCGTCCACCGTTATGAAAGTCGTGTACGGTAAGTGTACGTTAAGCATTTCGGATTCAAAGAAAATATCTTCTTAGAAAATAAAGTTACGGTAGCCAATTATTATTTTTAGTTTATTTCCCATACATCACAGCGGAGTTCCACGCGCGCACGAAGCGATGCGAGAAAATTTAGTTATGACATCAGCGTAAGCGTCCGCCTGTACAGACAGGCCTACTCTGGGACCTTAACTCGCCGCGAGATTGTGCGAGCTAATGCGAGTTTAGGCGAGTTAAGGCGAGATAAGGAAAAATTGAGCTTGCCTATCAGTTGCGAGTTTGTGCGAGTTAAGGCGAGTTAAGGGAAAATGATCAACCTAATGTTGAGGTGATAAGGGTTAAAACATAAATGTTTTAGTAACATACATATAAAGATGCCTTGCAATCTTTGTATGTCATATGTATATATATACCTAATAGTCTCCATGTTGCCCAATTACAAAAAAAATTAAACGAAAAATTTCAGATGAACTCCAAAGTTGACTTAAGCAAAATCTTATTTAAATTTAGTAATATTAAGTTTTTTTCCTGATTGGACAAGTTGAGTATAGAGTTCTGGCCCCGGTTGTTCAAACATTGGATAGTGCCATTCAATGGATAAATCAGTATATAGCAGATAAGTATTGGGAAAACTAATTGCACCATAAACTCGATAGAGATTGATCCAGTGGATGGCACTATCCAGCCTTTGAATAACCTAGGCCTGTTCTTTATTAATAATTTTATTATATAGCATGGGTTTCTGATAGCATTCAGACACCAAACTGTACGATTTGGTGGCTGTATGATACTACTACTCATAAAAATAGTCATCATCATATATTATTTATTATATATATAGGTGCATAAATATTTGGCAGAATAATAAATTAGTGAAAAAAGAAACTAATGTAAACAAAACAATCAGAATAGATACGAAATGAAATTGTAGTATAAACACAGCTAGGATATTTAATTTTACTTATGTTTTTAATTCACCAACACTATGGTTTAAATATTAGACAGGCGTGCATAATAGGTATCACATTACATGGCATGACTTGTTATCACTAAGTCCAGAATTTAAAAAAATGTTTTTACAGTCTGTGTCAATGTTCTTCAAAGAACTAGTATAGAAAAACGGGGAAGCTGACGAACTACATCTCAGATGAGGAAATTTTTATGACACAATCAATTTTACTAAACTGAAATGAAATTTCTTTCTCCTTGAAAGTTATAAGACGTATCTCTAAGTCCTCCATTCGACCCATTCTCTCCACTTCACTGATGGTTTCACTGCCAGAAACGAAAACACCAATTGCCTTTTCACTCTTTTCGTTTCCTTGCTTGCATTTTACAAAGTGTTCACAGTTGTGCAGAGAGCTATACCTCATTTAAGTTGATGAACAAGAATACTCTCCATTATCGGCTTTGTCTAGCAAACTCTTAAGAGTTGTCAGTGATGAATCTGCCCTGCTTCCCATTCTTACAAAAATGGCCACCGGCTGAGCCGTGTTGTAACGTGTTTTGATGTCATGTACGCCACGTTGAAGCTTCCCACCACCTAAAACTTGCTAGTGGACTGATTATTGACACGAGTTACCAGTATCTTCTGGGTAATTTACAAAATGGCGAACGAAGTTGGCTAGCAATGTAAAAACGTTTATTCAGTTAAGGGCTAAATGTAACAAGTCTTTATTAATCATGGCTTCTGGTTGCCAGCTTCACTACAATGTAAGCCAAACAGGATGTCACGTTGAACCAATGTACAGATCGTCTAGTACCAGGTATTTTTACTGCTATCAGTATGTGGAGTATTTAAAGGATTCTGGGTACATCCCAGACTTATATTTTGAGCTATAATCCAGAATAAGCTTCATCATATTATAAGATGATAATTATGCTGCTGCTTTTCATTATAAAAAACAGCTTGCATGCATTGCATTGCATTTTGAAATTTTCCACAACAATCAAACTTTATTGTAAATCGTTAGCTAGCTTAAAAGAAAAAAAATTAACATTCTGTTATTATGTTTTTGTATTTCTTAGAAGTATAAGTAAATTTATTATTTCATGAAAACTTTTCCTTGCATTCACTGTTTCTACTTTTACTTAATGTCACTTACTTTGTGGCCCAAGCTGGCCCAAAATACTAGCAATCAATGTGGGTTTCTCTAGACCCTGTGACCCCATGCCTCTGGAATTTCTGCAATGCTTAGCATTGTAGCCTTTTTGTTAGGTAACTAGTTGTTGCATGTTCAGGTTGTTCCTGGTAGTTCCATTGACTGTCCATTAAGTACTAACAAAAACTTCATCAAATGTTAGTGGTGAAATACCATTCCACAGGTCAAGAGTGCAGGTCATTGCTCCATTGATAAATTACCAAACCACACAGATTCCCCTTGATCTAATAGAGCATTTTGTTAAGAGATTAGGGCTAGGAGACAGTTTTAATGTTGTTTATTTATCTTTATCGTGGTGACCTGTACTCTGACCTGTGAAAAGTGACCTGTATTTAAGACCCGCCGTCACCACAGAGGCTATTGGAAATTCTAGAAGGATGGGACTTACAAATCACTATTGTTTAAAATTTTTGAAATCCCCATTTTTTGGTGTCATCCTTTTGTGGATTAATTGTGAAATTACCCTGAGAGTAGCTAGGATGAGGTATTAAAATTGGTGTCCACTTTGCAGTGGCCAGGGTGGGCGAGTTTGTGCGAGATAATGCGAGTTTAGGCGAGATAAGGAAATTTGAACATAATCTCAAGCTGCGAGTTAGGGCGAGTTAAGGCGAGTTAAGGCGAGTTAAGGTCCCAGGGTAGGCCTACAGACTCTGGGAGTAGAGGTAAGAAACTCAGTAGGGTAGAGAAGGTAATCTCAGATAAGTACGATGAGTTTCGTTTTGGCGCAAAATTAGCCATGTTAGGGACAACCAACGCAGTTGCTAGAGTAAAAATCTAGTTTAAAGTTTTTTGTGTGCTGACTGACGACAAAATGTTCGGAAATAAATTTCTAAAGCTTTGCTTTTTGCCTGGTCACGCTTCTTGTCACGCTCCCAGAACAACCTTGTCTCTCCTCTCCCCTCCCACCTGCTGTAACTTGGTCGAAATTTTGTTTTATGCGTGAAAACGTTTGCAATATCTAGAAATTTGTTTGCCGACAGACTTACAAATTGACCTCATACTATTATTATAGTCTTAGAGAAACCAACTGTTATCTTGCTTTTTTTGTTTTGCATGTTTTGGTAAGAAGGTCGCTGCTTATATTTACTAAAACGTTGCGATGAGTGTAGAAGTACGTTAATGTTATCAAGAGGTTCGGCAACTTTTAGTTTTTTATGTTAGAGATTAGCTTAGCCTTCTGTTTCTACTTTTTGATTTGCATTTTCCAAGCCGTTTGTCAATGTTTTTGTGAATATTTAATTATCTTAGCGCAACGAGGCAAAAATAGATAAGGTGACTAGTATTTAAAAACCTAGAAGTTCGTTACGCAACTTGCATTTCAAAAGTGTCACCACCGATCGCATATCGAAGCTTACTAGCCGCATATGGAACACAAATTGTAAGTATAATGTCTGCCCGTCGCATCAACCGAAATCGACATGTGTAATAACCTTAGGAATGAACGTTTATTCGTTTGTCTCACCATAGAATCGCTTTGAGATATTGATCGCGACGTTTCGACTGCAATACTGCTAGTCTTCATCAGGCGATTAGGTCGATTGTTTACGTGTAGCTATTTATGCACGTTGGTTCGCTGTGATTGGTGTATTTCGATCCTCATTATCCCGAATAGCAGATGATGTTCCCTCAGGGGTCCGATTTGTAGTTGAGCGGCTGTTATGCTTTCTGATCGTAGGCATCCATGCTTCAGGAATTTCGATTCCGTTTTCTCTATTGATGTTATTAGAATGAAGTCTTATTTGGATAGCCTCTTTGACCCTACGTGTATATCGGTGAGGGTCACGATCGATAAACTTGACTTGATTCCATGAAGGAAAATGCCCCGTTACGTTTGCGTGCTCCGAAACTGCGGAGGTTTGTGTATGAGCAAGCCGTATATCTCTGTCATGTTCTTTTATCCTGTCTTGCATTGCTCTCCCTGTTTCGCCTATATATACTTTGCCGCATTCACATGGAATTCTGTATACAACACCTTCTTGTTTGCCTTTTTCTAGGGCATCTTTCGGTCGCACTAAGTAAGACCGAAGAGTTGTTTCAGATTTAAAGACGGTGCGAACGCCTCGTTGTTGTAGGCAGCGGCGAAGAACCTCTGATACACCTTTAATATAGGGTAAAACCGCAGTAGATTTAAATTCCTGCGTGGGTTCGTTGTTGGCTGTTGGTCTTGTGGTCGGCTATTGGTCTTGCGGCAAAGTATATATAGGCGAAACAGGGAGATCTCAAGACTGGAGCTCATGGGTTGCTTAACACTTACAAGGATGTATGATACTTGCATAACGTCACTGCAGTCCCCAAACATCCAAGATTGCAAAAGAATTTTCTGGGTGGATTCCTCTACTGTCTTGTCTTGGATAACGACCCCATCAAGGCAATTTAAACCTCTCGCATCTACAAGAGTAGCAGAGATAAAAGAAACTATCAGAGTAGATGACTTCCGTTACGCAAGGTCTAAGAGCAACCCCGCTGACACACTCACCAGAGGAACTGAACCATCACGACTTACAAATTGGCTAGAGGGACCCTCTTTCCTGCAATTGCCTGAAGAAAAATGGACTGATTTTCAACCTGAAGAACGAAGCAATCATGAAATGGAAGCTGAAGTCTTAAAGGAAATGAAGACCTCCGAGAAGGCTTCCATCTCAGCGAAACCTGAAATACCCATAGATGTTAACGCTGTGAACCCTGAGGCATCCAAAACAG
This sequence comes from Porites divaricata, assembly GCA_038088405.1. Lineage (NCBI taxonomy): Eukaryota > Metazoa > Cnidaria > Anthozoa > Scleractinia > Poritidae > Porites > Porites divaricata. The sequence goes on along the minus strand of JBBMOI010000008.1, from coordinate 28,140,722 downwards.
AAGCTAATGCCAAGCTAGATCAAGTTAAATCAGAAGATAACCCTATTCTTCAAAAATTACAGGAAAACTGCTCGACAGATCCGAAGGTAAGAAGAACACTCGCGTACGTACTTCGATTCGTCCAAAACGCTAGAAAGAAGAATGTCAGGACAGGCCCTATCACCGTTCAAGAATTGAAAGAGTCTGAAAATCAACTCCTTAAGTGGAGCCAATTTCACTTAAAATTAAACCCTCTGTCGTTGACAAGAAGTTGATTCCGAGCCTGGAAGAGAACGGAATAATTCGTGCTCATGGACGACTCGAAGATCTCACATTGTTGCCACAAGAAATGAGAAACCCCGTTAATCTACCACGCGACCATCCACTTGTCCAGTTACTTGTACGTCATTTACACGAAAAGCGTGGACACTGTGGCTACAAAAGCTTAATTAATTTATGAAGCCAGAGGAAATTACTGGAGCATAGGAGTCCGCAACATGTCTAAAGCTCTCACTGCAAAGTGCATCACCTGCAGGAAACTTTGTAAGAAACCGCTGGACCAGCTAATAGGGCAGCTCCCACCCTTACGAATTGTAGCAGGTTTTCCACCCTTTTCCAACACCGCCATTGACATGTTCGGACCCTTTCATATCAAGCTCAATAAGAAGACTCTAAAAGAGGCGCAAGTTGTAATATTCGCCTGCATGACAACAAGAGCTGCTCACTTAGAACTTGTTAACGAAAAAACAGCTGATGCCTTTTTGATGGCTTTCTGTCGCTTTGGGAGCTTGCGTGGCCACCCGCGTGTTTTTTGGTCAGACTGTGGAACAAACTTTGTTCCAGAGCTGGGACAATTGCACAAACACTGTTTTCTCTATCAATTTAGATAGGAACTTTAAGTTTGATACAGGGCGAAAATTATCTTAGCGCAACGCTGCAAAAATAGATCAGGTGACTAGTATTTAAAAACCTAGAAGTTCGTTGCGCAAGAGTGTCACCACCGATCGCACATTGAAGCTTACTTGCCGCATATGGGACACAAACTGTAAGTATAATATTTGCCCGTCGCATCAATCGAAATCGACATGTGTAATAACCTTCTTTGTAATATTGATTTAATTTTTCAGTTGACTACTACTACTTCTACTACAAGTGCAAATAAATTCCATGTACGGTCATGTACGCGAAAATCAGTTAGTGGTGAAATCTTCAACATGGAGTAGCCCTTCAATCACAGGAGTGAATCAAATTTCATGTTTCAGTTTACGATAATAACTTATATCCTTCGATCACGTCAAACAAATGATTGAAAACTTGTATGTAAAGTATTTCCTTGCTTTTAAATAGTATGTCTTCACCTGTAATAACCCTCAAATGAAGAAGAAGTGACTTTACGCAATAATAAATATATTCTGGCAATGTAGTGGTTCATCGTTCCAGACTGGATTGCGTGACAACCAGTAACGATCTTCGCAAACAGAAACAACTCCTGACATTAGAACTTGGGTTAGCTGAGGCAATAATGTTAGGGAGCTTAACCAACAACGACGGCGACGGTTACAAAACGTCATTAAGTGAAAACGCAGTCTCAGATTTTATAGTACTTATTCCCTTTTTTTCAAATTCGTTAAAGGCTAGCAAATGTTTTTGGAGTTGAATTCTTAAGGACTCTACCAAAGTTCAGGAAAAGAAAAAAAAAACTTGTTGCCTTGTGTTCCCGTTCTCAACAAAGCGTGAAAATAGGCACTTTCACGTTTTACGGCCTGTTTACATGGAGGTGGGGTACCCCATGTAGGTGAGCTAACCCGCCTAGATGGGGTAACCGGCCTGTTCATATAATCTGTCATTTTACATGATCACGTTTTCATGATAATCTGGGGTCCCCAATCTCCAGTTAAACAGGCCCTTAGTCGTCCAACGACGGCTAAAAACTATACAAAAAAAGCGTGATGCACTTGCAAGGTTGTTGTTTTGCCAATCTAACCTATTGCTTTTTGCCGTTCTCGTTGACGTCGCCGTCGACGTTGATTTAAAAAAAAAAACATTACAAAACAACATTGGAAGAGGGAAAGGCAGATACCAGGGCAGAGTGATACAAGTTGGTTGACTCAAGGAGAGGGAAAAGGACGTCGTGCGCAACAAGTGAACAACAGTACTTCAACTGATCCAAGTTCTAATGTCATAAATTGTACGCCCTCTTCGATCATGGCGTTCTTCAATGCGACATTTTGGCCATGGTGGTAGTGTTGGTGAAACAACAGTTATGTACTGTAGGTGAGTTTTGTGGTAGTATGGCTGGTGATACAATAGCAATGTGATGAGGATCCGGTGGTGGTCAAGTGGTGGAAATGTGGTGGTGATGGTAGTGGTAGTGGAACAATAGCAATGTGGTGTTGGTGTGGTAGTGACTATTTGCATTCATGTAAAAAAAAAGCAGCCGTGCATCGATCATAGCCGTTTCGGATTAGCGTAATCTAGTTCGTGGTCAATTATCAATATAACAGCACACAAAGGCTGGATAAAACGGTAATTAAGTAGATACTAGAGACGCAAAGACGTTAACAAGGATTCTCAGATTACAATCATCATCTTTTATTGATCCAAAATTTGGTGTACAAGTTTAAAATCGATACTGACCAAATAAAATCAAAAGCTACCATCAAAACATGCACTAGGGATTTAAAGACACACCAGATGTACAAAGCAAACTTTAAAACAAACGCCGAATGCAGTTTAAAGCTAAAAAACAAACAAACAAAAAAGACCGATAGGGCATAAAAACGTTATTCTGGAACACGAGTACGGCAACGTAGCTCCTGGCAATTATGCTGCACGACTACCTGTTACCCAGAAAATAGAATAGGTAACCATGAAGAAACAAAACAAACGAACTAAAAAAAGTAAGAGGGCGGCAACCTTGAACAAAATATATAGAATAACAGCAACGACAAAAACTAGAAAGACAAAAACAGCTAATCAACCTAACATTTTCTAAAATCGTCCTTTTGTCCTTTTATGAGAGTAACGCTAATACATAGTATTTGTAATTATTTCAACCATTCCTTCCTTATTTGAGCAAGATTTAACTTGTTTGTGTAAATAAACGTATTTTTCTTGATGGACTGTAGCTCGTGGATGTTCAGTTAGGGTCAAGAAGTACACCTGCTGGATAAGAGTAAAAAGAATGACGCCTATTTCTTATGTCATCTGGAACATCATCAGCATTTGCCTTAAAACCGAGTCCAACATACATGTCAGAAATTGCTAGGTATACAACGAAGCATTTGTCCTTGTTGTCTTCAATGGTCTGAATATGCCTGCGTAAACGGCTTCTGATCTCGTAGCAGTCCGTTGCAGATAAACAAGGACCCAGATGATGTGTATGGTAAGTGCACATTATCTCCGTCCACTATTTCATTTGCATAAAAATAATGTCTTAATAGCCTTAAACATTGCCATGTCGCTTACCAGGAAAAAAATTGCTAACTGAATATGTTTCTTTTCTATCTTTTATACCTACTGTAACCTTTGGTGCTGCAGGAATCGTACGTTATTAAATAATTTTAAGGCAAATGTCTCAAGGGTAGGAATAAACACATCTTTTACCTGGCTGAACAGAGGAAATGATGAACCACATTGCCATGGCAAACATCTGAAGGAAAACAGGCACGTCTGAAAGCAAATTATGCGAAAAAACTTATTTTACTTTCGAAATGCTACCGATTTCATAACGAACATGCGCGTGGAATTCTAAATTAAGGGAAATTCTGTAAGATTTTCAGACCATTTTTTTTTTTTTTTGGGGGGGGGGGGGGATCGATGAGCTTTCTAAATTGAAAAGAAAACTGTTGGTCAATCATATAATTTGAGGTGGAGCATTCACCGGAAAATAAGGATAACGGCATCAAAATGCCATCGAGTTGCAACTTTGCAAGCAACCACATCTCCAACCAAGGCTATCCAAGAACTGTTACATCATGTAAGTAGATTCCTCAAACCAGTGCTATGAAAGAAGGTTTGCTCAGAGAACATTCTATCACTGCTGAATACATTGAAACAAAGAAAATTGGCAAAACATAATGTTGTAGTAAAACCGCGCGGATCCTTCATCAGAAAATCCTACAATTTCCTGGCTGCAATTCCTGATGGCTTAGTGGATAATGTTGACTCCTCCAAACAAAATTCAAGTAGACTTGTAGAAGTAATACTTGTCTTTCTGGAGGAGAATGACACCTTGTGTCAGGCACTCGTCAGAAAGATAAATTTTCTTCTCGACCCCACGGATGGACATTTAGTCAAACCACAAGTACAGATATCCTTATCAACTTCAACAGCAAATGCTTGTTACAGAGAAACAGGGGAAAGAGTTTGTGGCCAAGGGAGTGCGAGAATGTCAGACAGATCAATTGAAGAAGCTGATGGTGTTTCTATTTCAGTGGTCAAGTTTAATCCTGAATTCTGGAGCTCTGTGCCTCCCAAACTGGAAGCATTCTACAAAAAAAAAAACATTCTAGTAGAACTTGCTTATCCACGTGTTAGATATGGCCTTTCAAATTTTTGCATGGGAGGGCTTTGACTGGCACAAATTATCCCTGTTTTGGGGATATCTTTAAAGTTTTTAAAACATTTTTTTTCTGTGACCATGTTTGTAAATACATCATTTATTCTGCCATAAATAAATTATTCCTTGCATACTGACGTTCCTGACTTTACAAATGAGGAGACTGGGCCGAGCTAACTTTTGCGAAGACTTCTGAGACTGTTACTAGGAACATGGAGAATATTGGCCAACAGGCTAGCTAAAAGGTGCATCCCCAGTAACCATCCCAAAAACATTATTGCAGGACACATTTCGTCACCAGTTCCCTTCTTATTTCTAATAGGGGTGAATTGGTCTAGAACTATGATCTATGATTATTCAGACCACAGAGCGTCTCAGAAGTTGGCTGGTTGACTCACTTGACTTTTGTCTTTTTATTAACTATTTTATTGAATACAAAGTCGTTGACCTTTGTTTGCACACAAATGTGGCAGTACGTTTTTAATATACACGTAGTTGAATTTTGGAGCAGGTTTTGAACTACAGTTGTTTGAACTCACTTAACCTTTGATCTGGAAATATAAGTTAGTTTTACCTAGCTTTTACCTCAATCACAAAAAGAGGTGGAAGAAAGTTTGTAAGAGCTCCTATAATGACAAACATGTCACTAGTAACAGAAGCAACGGTTACAGCAATCCTGCAGTCAATTTATGCCAGTTTTTCATCCGCTCAATGCATCTCTTCACATGGATTCGCAGGCTTGCAATTTCTTTTTTGTTGTGTTTCTTTTTTCCTTTACTGAACTAAGTTTTCCTTTTAAGAAATGATGGTTTATGTACTGTCACCCCTTTTGCTGCAAATTCATTAAAGCCTTTGTCTTCCATGGCATCATCACCAGTGTCTAAACAGTCAATGACATGATACCTTTTGGTTAGATCTTTGTCACTTATGCCTCAAGTGTACATCTGGCTCAAGAAAACCAGGGCACTAATGAGGGAAAGACCAAGAAAGGTTTTCATGGTTGTTGAGCCCATATAAGACGAATAGGAGGCTGACTGCGTATCTAGTGATGACGGGCTTTCAGTCCGAATATCAACAGCATCAATGATAAGAACATTTCTTCGGCACAGCTCCGTAAAAATGTTTGGCAACTACTGATGTAGGACCTCTTTCCTTGGAAGCACAAATAAAAGGCTCCAGTCCAACCCTCACGAACTTTACATAGGTGTTAAACACGGTGGAAACGGTATTTTATAAAACATGGAATCTATGTACTTTAAGGCAAAACAACTGTTCAAATATACTCATTGATCTGGGTCTTCCTAGCTTTTGCTCAGATCTGATATTTTTCTTCGCATAGGAGAGAGAATTCAAGTTCTATGCCTTTTCATGTAACATATTAATATATAGATTTAGCCAGGGCTAAAAGCGAAGCTCCATTAATAAATTTATAATTTAAAACAAACAATAAACTTGTAATCCACAAATCAGTTACATTAAGGGCACATTCGTGTGACTTTTGAGGGACAGGCTAAGTGATTTTAGAGTGAAACAAATCTTGCATCGAGTTGATAGCCTTATATATATATATGTACACCCAAAAAATAACACTGGCAATCATCTTTGGTCACACCGTGATCAAGAGCCATTGTTGCTCTTAAATAGATTAGGCGTGGAAAACACATTCTTGGAATACAAATCAGGCCGAATTTCAACGTTCGACAAGTTTACTTTAGAAAGTCTTGCCAACAAATCTGGGTGCGTGCAATCAACCTTTTATACTTTTTATACATCACATATGAGGTGAAAGAGTACTATGAGGCGCTGTTTTTTATCATACAGACCGCGTGACCTCAGACAATTAGCAGTCAGTTTCACAATTTTTCAAGACTAATTCCATTCATTCAATATTCAGGACCATCGAAGCACGCGTGGGCTTTTAGAGAAACCGTTCAAAAAAAAAATCACCTACCAAGCTTGCAAAGAAATTTTAACAGAGTTACACTTCAACATAATAAAGAATTTATTCTGTTTTATTAATAGTTTTATGACCGTCACGGCGATGTGTAATACGTGCGGTACGTTGAGTACTCCTGCAAGCGATGTTTATGAACGGTTGTAGACAAACGGCAAAGCGATGAAAAATGCAAAAGACAACTAACAATAAATAAAAGATCAGAAATATAATTCGGTAGAACATTTTCAGAGACAACAAGTTTGGATGAACTCGCGACAAGAAAATCACTCAAAGTTTTCTTTCTACAGCCAAAATAATATCTAAATATTCGTTTTTCCTTTTATTTTCGGTGAAATATCGACTAAAGGCTTTTCAAAGTTCTGTAAGCTTATGTCAAAACTCATACTAGGTCAGATCAGTGTCTCAAATCTTAATACAAACGTTCATGAACTAGCCTCATAAACTGCGCTGGACTTCATGAAAACAGATATAAATACAATGATAACTCAGGCTTACCATATTTCGTATATAACTGCGATGATCTTCCTTCAAATAATTTAATATTATTCTTGGAGATATAAAAATATACTGACCGCTGAAGTCGTCTGCAGCAATGTCTCCCGCAAAAGGCAGATGGAACTCCTCTCGGTCCTAAAACACACAACAGGAAAACAAAAAGATAGAAAAACAAACAAACAAATGTAACATCAAAGCATGACCAAAGAAGTTCCTAGTGTTAAAGACTTCTGTGTTTGAGCCATCGTAGGTTTATTGGGACTGCAACTACTTCTAAATCGGAAGATGAAACGTGATGAACAACTGAACACTTCATAGGACCTCGCTCCAAAAAAAACACACCATGCCAAAACCACCAGACATAATATCGAGTCGGCTCATTTCCAAAGTTTTGGGTGGGCAAATCTGACTATCACTGTAAAATATTTTATATTTAAGATCTAAAGCCAGCTGTTAAAGTCACCATTAGCAGTGAAAACAGGATTCTTCATTATCTATCTGTTGCTTATATGCACACTGTTAAGGTTTTTCTTAATCTCAGTTCCAAATCCAATATCATTTTTAGTATGATAGACAATTAATCTTTAAAATCAAGGTGAATAGTGGCTCAATATTTATCGAGCCGCAAAGTGGTGTGGTAAATGTTCCCAAAGCCATTATTCACCAAGAATAAACAGGTTGATTGCTTAAGTATATACACACTATGTGTTCTTACCAAATTCAAGAAGGAAACCATTTAAGTTAATTTGATTGAACGATCAAATCAAGAGCGGAAAATGCGCAAAAGTTAGATTTTTGCTGAATTTTCAAACATGGCAAATCGCAGTTTATACTCTTGCAAACAATAGCGTAATGGTTTGAATGGAGTCGTCAGAAGTTTAACCCTCGGACGTACACGCAAAATTCATACCCCTACCATGGTACAATGGGGGGGGGGGGGGGGTGGATGTAACCCACTTCCGGAGTTTTTGATATGTTGCAGTATTTTGAAACGATTTTAAATTAAGTGGAAAACCTTTAACTTCTTTTGAAGATGAGGTGACGCTGGTGGAGGCCTGTGACATCATCAACAATGGTCGCCATCTTGGCCTCCATCTTGGATTTTTCCAAGAATTAGAAATCAGGTTAAAACTGCGAGAAAAGTTTTTTTTTTTTTGCTTTACATGAAAATAACATAAATAAACACTTTGCATGATTTTACCTACAAGATTTACTTTTATCGTTGAAAGAAGTTGAAAAAAGCATGTATTTTCACCTAAAATTGGCTTGAACACCCAATACTTATGACATCACTACTACTAACAGCTACGAACAGCTACTGAAAACGTGAGGTACTGATGTTTTACCTCAAGGAAAAAACTCAGAAAAACCTTAGGGTTATTTTGCCTCGCCGCTTGAGAAGAAAAGAAAGGCTTTATTGTCTTCTGTCATCTCGCCAACTAAGTCAAGAACGCTTATTTTGTCGTTCTTCGCAAGTGTACACACGGTTGCTTGAGGTAAGGTGTTGTTTCTCTTTTAAAAAAAGTACTCTTTGTTCTGTTTACTTGAAATGTAGAATTTTCATAAACAATTGCTTCGATTTCGATTTTCGGGCAAATTTCGTCCTTTCAGGAAATATTAAGTTACAAATCAGCTTCTTCTACTCAAGTAGACTGTACTTGTAAGCATTTCATTGAGAAAAAATCTTCTAAATTAAATAGGAAAACACTATTTTTAAGTCTTTTCTTACCTTCAAAAACATCAACGCTAAGTATTTTGTCAGTTACGAAAGGTTGACATTCTAAAAAAAACTGCAAATCATCGAGTTTGCGCATTAGCCACCCCTTAGGAGGTGAATATTAAACACTCAATGACTGGTCCCATAAAGCTTATCGACCATGAAATGACCTAAAAAAATTAAAACTCAGGTGGAACCGCGAGCCACAGGTGAGTGGTTTCACTGTAAAGTTCGAAGATTTTGACGTCAATACCTAAAAGGATCAATAAGGGTTTTGTGTTTTACAAAAACTCTAATGCACCTTTTTAGGCTCTTCAAAAACAGCCGTAAGTTCAACCTCAGCGGAGTCTTGCTTGTGTGAAACTGTTACCCCACAGGTGAAAGTCTTCTTTCCTTTGTCCACATGACTGACTTCAAAATGGCAACAAGGAAAGTCAATGGAGTTTTCAGGTGAATTCCATGCATCATTTGACTTGATGATCTAAAATTCAATACAAAAGTCATCATCAAGGGTCCTTTCCATGCGGAGAGGCAGCAATGGGGCAACCTATCTAAGGGCGCTTTCCATTTACCAGAATCGAAATGACCGGCCAGACCCTTCCCGTCGTAATGAGGATTTCACTACTAATCAAAACTATCCGGCCAGATCAGTCAAATCTTAAATAGTGTGCAAGAAGGAGATAGGTTTTTAGCAAAAGCCCTTAGAAAAAGCCGATTTCATTGTCAAAAAGACTGGTTCGGCAATGATCCGGCCAGCCAGTTCTAACTAGTGGAAAGCGCCCTAAGATTTGCCATTAAGCTAGGCCTATTTTTGTTTAACTGGATTCTGATCAGCTTTGAATCTTTCAGCAAAATAAATCCCTTTCTTTTTCTGTCAAGCATCCTTTTGTCTGCTCTGCACCTCCTTTCCTTCAGCAGATGGTGACCAAAGAAGAGCGATGCTATGCTCTTTTCTTCGAACAATTTAATGTTACTTTGGGATATTTATAGAGGGAAAAACTTCACTTGTTTTGTACTGTTTCCTTTTAACAGACAGAGTTTGTAATTAACTCTTTTCCCTGCTTTCCCATGGACTCAGGAAGATATTAAATCTCTTTTGGGGGGTTCCCTGGATTTCAATTAAGATCCAACTCCAGATTTCAATTAATCAAAATCGAGGGTAAGCACTGTACATATAGTTTCTATTTTCACTTGTCCCCTTAAAAGAGTACTTGCCTCTCAAATACATGCTCACAATATTCTAGTAGGGAGGTGGGGTTCCCATGGACCCATATGATATATTTTTCTAACTTGAAGTGAGATGTCTTGAAAACAAATTTGTATGTTTCCATTTCGAAATATTGTGCCCAGGCCTCGTTTTGGAGACCTCCATGGCGGCCATCTTGGAATTCTAACGAAAGTCCATGATCGACATTCACTTTTGAATTGACTTGAAACAATATAGTTTTCTAAAAGAAATCAATCAAATGTGTTACTTTTGTGATTTTAACACACCTGATAGGCTAAACTGTAGATATGTGAATAATTAGGGTGATTTACAATTTTAATCTTCTGCCATTTCCATACTAAATAAGCTTATTTAAATTGATTTTTTTAAGGACGATTTGAAGTCATGTTTTCCAAAAAAACCAAAAACCTCTAGAGTTTTAAAAAGTATTAAAAAAAGATCGGAAGTATGATGCCGTTCGTTGTATGTTACATGTTAGTAACAGTCAGAATGGGGATTTGACGCCACTCGGTAACGCCAAGGGATCTGCTATTGAGAAGCTCTCTCAGATACACAATCACCAGGGGCGTCTTCTTGGAGCCTCGAGATTCCCCGTATCACATGGAAGATGTTTTTAATCAGATTCCAGAGACTCTTACTGGTGTAGATTTAGAAGCAATTGGTTATCCCCGAGGATGTTACCAAAAGTTTACGAAAAACCAGGATCGGTCGAGGGGTAGCGTAACAGCTAGTGAAATAATGTCGAAAACACGTTCCCTCCGCAATTCATTATCCTCATCTGCCACGCGACTGTTTCCTCCATAGTGTATTTTCTGTGAAAAGCTTGAATTAAAATTGTCTGGGAAAACAGAGCGATGCATCAAGTTCCCAATGTTCAAGGACGAGGATGGAGCTCTAAAGGAACCCACTTGGAAACAGATTAAGCCTCGAGCCCTGGAACTAGGTTACAGCCGTCTACATCGCATGGTACCAGACGAAGATCTCTTTGCAAGAGAAGCCCAGTTTCATCCGCCCCGTCGCAAATCATTCAACCTGAGGTACACCAATTACCTGCGTGATATAGCCAGAACTAAAAGCCCTGAGAAAACTGATACAGATCAGGTACGTAATAAAACTGCGCATCTGAAGGCATTCACGGTTGTTCTTGACTTCATTCAAGACTGCATAGACTGCACGACGTCTCTCTACATCTGCTGTTTGGAGAATATCTGCAGAGCTGAACAACTCTTTATCTCCTAACCTTGCCGATTAATGTGCACTATAGAAGATTGATTAAACATTGACGGAGGTAAGCATGTTTTAGCTTGTTTTTAAACTAGGAATTACTTTGAATAAATAATAAAGCAATTATTTAATTCGGCTTTCGTAATATATTAACTCGAATTCATAATTTAAATAAAACAATCAAATTGTTTTCCACAAATCAGTTAACTTTAGAGCACATTTATGTGACATTTTGAGGGAAAGGCTAAGTGATTTTAGAGAAAAATAATTTGCAAACAGTCCAAGCTAAGAGTGAACTTAATCTTACATCTAGTTGATAGCCTTATAATTACACCCAAAAAATAGCATAGCCATAATGGCTCTTGATCACAGTAGATAAGGCCTGGAAAAACAAATTCTTGGAAAACAAATGAGGCCGAAGTTTTTGCGTTCGACAAGTTTACTTTACAAAATCTTGCGAACAAGTCTGGGGACGTGTAAACCAACCTTTTATACTTTTTATACATCACATCTGAGTTACCATAAGGTGCTGTTTTTATCATACAGACCTCGGACAGAATGCAGTATTTCACAATTTTGCAATACAAATTGCCCTCATTCAGTATTCAGGACGATCGAAGCACGCGTGGGCTTTTAGCGAAACCGTTGAAAAAATTTCCAAAATCACATGTACGGCTAGCCGGTTCTCACTTTTGACAAGCGCCAAAGTGGACTGTTAAATTAACATTAATAGAGTTATACGCTTCAACATAATAAAGAATTTATTATGTTTATTTTTTATCTAACGGTTTTATAAAGAAGTGTCATCTTCAAAAGCGTTTGATACGCGTGGCATTTTGACTACTCCTGCAAGTGATGTTCATGAGCGGCTGAAAACAAATGGCACAGCGATTAAAATTGTGAAGAGACTACTAACAATCAATAATAAAAGGAAAATAATTCGGTGAAACATATACAGAGGCAACAATTTTCATTTACGAAGGCAAGTATTTCAGAAAAGTGTCTCTGAAAATCCTTGTTTATGTTTTAAGCCGGCTTCCCGGTGTTTGGTTTTTTCAAAGATGAACTCGAGGCAAGAAAATCGCTCAAAGCTTTCTTTTACAGCCAAAATCATAACTAAATATTCTTTGGAACATTTCTTTCTATTTGCGGTGAGAAAATTTAATGTCTGAAAGCTTTTTTAAGTTCTATGAGCTTATAATCAAACTTGATACTCGGTCAGATCGTTGTCTCAAATCTTACAAACGTGTATAAACTATAGCCCCATAAACTACGCTCGACTTCATTAAATTAGATATAGAAAACAAATATCAAATAAAATAATTGCTCAGCCTTACCATTCGAGATGCACTGAAAACTATCATCAAGTAAGGCCAGAATCGCTTCAGACTTTTCAACCCTCTTACGCATCAAGCGAGGTAAAAACAAAAACGATGCCATCCGAAATCGGATTTCCGACTTTGACAAGCGACGTACTTCTCAACCAAAAACCCAATGAAAAAACTAGCCATGAATAACAGAAGACTCTTGATAGCAGCTGAATTTCATTTTGTACATTCAGTAGAAAAGACAGTTAAAAACATCAAAAGTGGACACAAAACTCTGTCAGCCTCAGCTGTCAAAGTGAACAAGTTTCTCGCAGGGCATAATCCGCCGGGGCCATAACACCCTCTTCGATCTCCATAATTCATCATACGACACGAAAGCCTAATTCAATTATTGTTAGTTATTTGATGGAAGATGCTACTGAAGGATTGCATTATGCAACCTAGAGCCCTTACATTCAGGATGGAAGGGCGCTTTTCCATGCACTGAAAACCCTGTCACATTCGTGTGCTAGGTCAGATGGTGGTTGAGAAGTATTAATTTTGCCTTCTCGACTGATTCCTTTCATGCTGACTCCATCAAAGTTCAAGAGAGACATGACGTGGCTTCTCCCAGTGGTATATCGTAGAGGGGTACGCAACCAGGGAGCCTGTTGACTCAAAGCTATTTCTAGCAAATGAAGAAAAATAAGCTACATCTCTGTAAAATACTTCTAAGGGTGTGGGAAAGCAAAGCGGATACGTCTCGGCTCCAGAAATGTGGGACAGCTGTGATAGTGGTGGAAGACAGGGCGTACCAGCTGTACACTTCAGATGGTTCAGACTTTTATGAGACGGTAAGCAAGATCGCGAGCTTGCGTCGAATCAAGAGGAGACCGACACGCGAGTTGTGTTTTCCCTCAACCACGCTGCGGAGCTTGGTTATAAGTCAGCTGTAGTTAGAACACCCGACTCCGACATGTTCTTTTTCCTCCTACATTATGCTCATTCCATCCCACTCACCATTAACCTGGATACCGGATCTGAAGATTATCGTCAAATTTTATAACAATGCTTCGCCTGTACGAATTCACCGAGGAAGATTTTACCAGTGCGTTCAAGGGCAAGGGAAAGGTGGAACAAATAAAAAAGCCGCAACATCATCTTAGGTATCATGCCGCATTTAGGTGAGAGTGTTTCTTTTATATGAAAGTCTTAGCTTATAGGTACTGAATTAGTTCATAAAAAGTTGATTCTTTAATATTAGAACTGTTGTTGCTGTCTTCTGTTAGAAAACTCGGTGGTGAATGTTCTGTACATCAAGACGTCAAGAATGAACTTGAAGCATTCACGTGTCTAATGTATGGGCACGCCCAGGAAAAGTCTGTCAATACCTTGGGAAGCATAATTCTGACAAGGATCACCCGGGAAGGAGAGACGACCACCTACATGTAAATGACAACCAGATCTGTCGCGGCTTCCACCTTGCCCAGGCAGGCTTGTCCCACTCATAAGTAGGGCGAACTACCGCCTTGCCAACTACAAGAGAGCTCACACAAGACGATCTTCTGGCGCCCTCATCCTTACTATCCTGGCAAGGACTGGGAAAAGACCGAAGGAAGTATATTATATCCTGTGTGGTCATGCGGTCCTGTACTTTCCCCTTCCCTCCTTCACTTGTTAGAGAAAACTACTGAGAAGGCTGAGGATATTGGAGGAGAGAAAGAGGGTCAAGAAATTGATTATGAAGAGCTCCTTAGCTATGATGAGTATATACATTTAGACAGTAGCAGAATAATTCGCTCCAGGCCTATAGCGCGCTTGTGGTAGTTTTGTATAGATACTGAGTGATTGATTGTGTCTAAAGTAGATCGTTCTTGCTCTGACTCGTGGATGTAATTCATGTAATTCATGAAACTCCTTTTAACCAAGGACTGTTATATGTGAAACTTAAAAAAAAAAAAAATGAACAAAGAGACTGTGCCTTTTCTTTACGTTACATGTATCCAAGTCATTTAAACGTATCAAACGTATCCCGAAATAAGGGTTATTTGCCTCTTTTGAAGTTCAATTCAAAAGTGAACGCCGATTGTAGACAGAAATCCAAGATAGCAGTCATGAAGGTCACCAAAACGAGGCCTTAGGACAATATTTCGGGATTGGAACATACAAATTCGTTTACAAGACATCTTAAGGATTACAGTCAAAAGTGTAAGTTTAGCAAACCTTATCATATAGGTGCATGGGAACCCTATCTTCCCACTCGATTACAAAAGCTGCAGATAATTGGCTATTTCATTTCTTCAGTTCCCAAGGAAAGTCAAATGATTTGCGACTTCGATGTATTTGTACGTCTTTACATATGTACATGTTGACTTTGTTGGAACGTTAAATATTTGGGGAATGCATATAGCAGTTTCCAGAAAAAAAATAATAATAATAAGAAATAATAATAATAATTTCGTTGATAATGACGGACCAGTGTATAATTGGTATTGTTTGATTGTTTGTCATATTTTGTCAGTTTATATATTGCTTAACATTGCTTTTAGGACGGGTATTGAGGTAATATATCAAGCATAAGACGTAGCGTTTCATCACCAGATGAAACACCGAGAAGAGAGTTGAAAATACGACGCGCAGCGGAGTATTTCCGACGAATTGCGAGGTGTTGTTCATCTGGTGATTAAACACTGTGTCGAATGCTTGATATTACTTCTTAAACAAAATGATTTAAGAAGGAAATGTAAGGATGGAAAAATGAGCAGTTTTTCATCTAATTTCCAGACACTCAATAAACATTAATTTCCTTTGTATTTTCTTTATAATTTGTTAACAGGGGGGTCTTTGTTTTCAAGTTTTGGGGTCTTAAGGGTATTTGGGGGTCTTTGTTTTCAAGACACCCCTCTGGTACCTAGGGTACCACCCATAAAAAAAGTCACCCAGTTCAAACCTTGAATTTCGCATGTGCCGAATTTTTAAACTCTCCAATTAAAATTGGAGAGTTAACTGCATGTGAGATGTGACGTCTAAATCAATCAAATTCGACAGTTTCAAATTAAATACGACTTTGACGGCCGAATCTGCGACTGAAACAGTTGGACTTAATTAAGTTCGATATTTTAATCAGATGTCGCATTTCACATTTATGCGGAGTAAGTTAATTGACCGTATCGATTAAAGAAACTATTATCCATATTGGATGTCAATTTGTTCTAGAGACTGGGATTGTTTACAACAAGCGGGGTTAAATTTGG
>JBBMOI010000008.1:28090000-28120000 GCA_038088405.1 Porites divaricata | reverse complement strand
CATAGTAACTAAACTTATGTTCTAAGTATGTCATATGTATGTTTCCAGTATGTTAAACCACTGACATACCTTGTACATACTAATGACATACCCAAGATTTGGTGTGGGGAAGGACGAAAAAGGTAACCCTTTCTTAATTATTATTATTTTGTGGTTTGTAAGTTTTAAACGTGAACCTTTATATAGTGTGAATAATTATAATTTACTCTTACCGGTATTACTTGTAATAATAATGCTATTGCTACTACTACTACCACCACCATCACCACCATCACCATCACTACCACTTCTACTACTACTACTACAACCTGAAGATGAAAATCATTTCTTTTTTCAATGTCAGGAATACTCCTGGCTGAGGAAGGTATTCTTAAACCAAACCAGCGAGATTGTACCTGACATTGAAAGGAAACCGACTACTGAAATCATTAAATGTCCGATGAATTCTAACAAAGTTCATTTCCTCGTGTATGAAAATATGTGATTCATTGTTGTTGTACCGAAAGTGATGTTAAATAATTTGTTGTATATTATTAATCTTCTTTTGTTGTTCATTTTTATAGATATGTTTTTGCAGTACTGTCAAATGTTACGGTCATGCAAATAAAGCGATTCGCTACTACTACTGTAACTACTACTACTGCTACTACTACTACTACTACTGCTAATAATAATAATAATAATAATAATAATAATAATAATAACAACAACAACAACAATAATAATAATCCTACCTTCTCATTACCGTCCTTTAGTTTCCAGCCCAGTTCCACATCCCTGACATTAATCTTGATATCCTCATCGCTGTTGAAAACAAAGAGTCCAGCGAGTGTCGTCAGCAGCTCACGACCTCTGCTCTCTTCCATCTTACAAACGTGCTTATGATGAGGGAAAGAAAAACAATTGGTTTGCATAAAGGAACACAACGTTTCAGACTGGAATAAAACGAAAATAGGAAATTAATCGGAAAGGAAAGGGGCCATGCACCGTTTGCGTTTGTACGGCCACTATGGTTTTTAGAGTATACAAGTTGGTAACAGCCCTGGACAAAACCTGTTGAGGCAAATCCCGAAAATGCCTTTTTTTTTTCCTGTTATCCTGGCAAAAATTGAAACTTTCGCCAAATAAATGCCCGATAATCCGCCCTCCCCGTATCCAAAGTTGTTTAGGATAGCATGGCAATTATACAAGTTGATTTTCTGACCAAGACAACTTTGAATAGCGGGTGGGGAGGGGACTTACTTCTTCTGTTTAGAGGAGACTGTAGTAGGGCGCAAAAAGTTAGAAAATAGATGGAACTGTCTCAACAGTTTTGTAGATTTCGAGATGAGTACCATCTTTAGTGAACGATCGAGTAATATTCTGAACAGAATTCAGAAGGCTGCGCTTTCCAGCTCTCTGAACATTGTGCAGATATTCAAAGTTATTACTACATTTGCAAGTGAGGCCATAGACCTGGATGTCAAGTGTTGTAACGTAGATAGGGGACAGGATAAGCTTTACGTTTGCCTTAGTATTTTCTTCTTTTATCATATAAATCTTGGGTTTCCATAGATTTTACTCTTTTAATATTATTTAATTTACATATAGATATAGGATCGCTTAGGCCTACTTTTCCATTATGTAAACCTAGAGTTTGCATTGGTTTTTGGGTTTCCTTTTTTCTTTTTATGCACCATCAAGATTTAACTCGTTATCTCCTTTTTAGTGTTAAATTTCTGTAAAGCAGCATAGGCTACACTTTGTGCCCTATGTAGCTAATTTTCTAATCATGCACACGTTGTCAACTGCTATAATAAAGATGAAAAATGGCGGGATAGATTGAGGTTGTCCGAAATGCAGTTGGAAGCAATTGGGCTATAGATAACATGGGTTTCAACAAAATGAAGGTTTCACTTTTGTGTAATAACGTTAAACTACTCACATTGAAGACTGAAGTCTTTTTAATTTGTTGTCTTTGATCAATTCTGTCCGTATATTTATTGTAGTAAAGCCTGGAAACACGCTTTGATTTGACTCAGAAATCGATCGGCATTCTTCGAATCCTAAGGAGCGGGCGCTAAGCGCGGTGTTAGCCCTGAAAAGTAACTGGGTGGGTAATTCCTAGGAGATTTGGACTATTGGCCAATCGTAGAGCCGAATAGACAGTGGCAATTGTTTTTGAACTCGGGTAGAGCTGGTAAAACTAAAGGAGCCTTTCCAGTTCCCGGTTAGTGCTAACAAATGTGACATCGGAAAGCCACGAGGCTACCGACATTTTAAAAAAGTTTTCAACGGTTCCAAATCTGGCACGAGATTAACAGTTATCATGATTTACCGCTTGTATGAATCGCGTTATCCGTAACTATTAAAATTATCAGCTGAATCAGAAAAGCAGCAATTCTTATCAAAGAATAGAACAATAGTAAAAGAAGGAAATGCTTTCATGGCTAGGATGAAACAAATCATGATTTGCCCAAACCATTTGTCTAAACAGGCCAGAGCCAATATTGTTTATGGGTTTACTTTCAGCTGTTTCAAAACATTGTGTCTTGTTTGAGATTTTTGGATGAACTTATATAGGCATTTTACCTATTCTTTCCTGGATTGCAAAAACCGTCTCTCATAACAATGAGGTCTGAGAAATATTGCCCTTGTTGCAAAATAATATTTACGCGAGATACAGACTCTGTGTACGATGTGATTTTTTTAGACGGGTGACTGCGATCAAAGTGTGTAATTCATTAACTATACAGAAATTATGTTGCACATGAGGAGATTAGGGCCAACGTTAGCGTATCATAGCAAACAAAAAGCTGGTATTCTACTGAAAGTGTCCGGTAGAGTGATGTGATGATCATGAAGAAGTGATGTTGAAACGAAGAAAGCAGCTGAGGCCATAGAATTATGAAGGTGTCTGCTGCCTTTGCACTTTGGTTGAAAATAACACCAGCAGTTCAAAAAAATTAGCGTTCGTTCGAAAGGCTTTAGACATTTCATAATTATGTAATCCTATCTTTCTAGCTAATTTTAAGTTTACCTCCGTCTAGTTAATTAATGATTCTTGCAATTGGCCAGCGGTCAATAAATAAATGAATAATAGTAGTCAAATAATTTTATAAATTAAAGGCAGTTCAGACTGCGATGTCTCTCTTTTTTTTTTTCAGATTTAGTGAAGGGAGTGCACGCGCGAAACGAGCGGCGAGAAAAAAGGGAGACTGCTCCCAAAGCCAGGGCAAATGAATTATGCGTTGCCCTCACAACGCAAATATACGATTGGCTGATGCTTGAAGCGTTGAGAACGAACTGTCAACAATCGAAACCACTGACAAGATGATGATCGCTGAAGCACTGTGGGAATGTTTGTCACGTTTCCTGAATAGAAACTTAAAAACAGAGCAAAGAATCAAAGCATTAGAAACTCTCATCTCCGGGTTGTGACGTGGTCGCAATTCAAGTGCTCAAAGCCTCCATTTGCTTTACCATAGTAACAACTGAATTGCTTTAGAACTTAGAAAAGAAACTGGCACTACCAGAACAGGCGCAGACTGTTACCAGACGTAGTTAATCGATAAAAATCGTTATCGGAAATCAATGGATTTCCGTCATCAAAATTAATCGATTAAACCCGCCGATTAGTATCGACTGATATCGGAAATCGATCGAAATCGAAGTCGCAGAAAAATAATTATCGATTATCATCGATTAACAAAATCGATATTAATCTATAGGAATCGATAGAAATCGATAACAAAGAATAATCTTGGAGTGAATATTCTGAATATGAGGATGCTATTTGGCAAGCAACACCCATGAGACCGGCTTTAACTTAAGGGCCCATGTTCACCCGAGATGCATTGCGCGCCCTGTACTCAAGAAAAAAAAACATTTCGCGTAGTTGAAAATCGCTGCCCTCAGTGTGTACAGTCAATCCTTGTTAATCTTCCACAGTTCGCAAAATTTGGTTTAAAAGAAAGTCTACACAGGTGCTTTTGGTATTTTTCTTTACATCTTTCTGGATATTTTGGTCTGTTATCGAGCCTTTTTGTTTCTGTGAGTGTTTGTTTCACTGCAGTTCTTTCGATGGCCGCGCCATCGAAACGTACAGTTGGAAGACCGCATCGACTGGGGTCGCCGAAGTATATTCGTCTCCGTGGATCCGTTTTTTTAATCTCTGGAGAGTTTGCCGAGTTCCTTCTACATCGAATGTTGATGTTCAATTGTAAACAAAGGTCCCGTTGAAAGCAATACAAGCGAGTCAATCTAACATGAACAATGCTTTATTTAATTTAACCTATGAGGCGTAAACTGATCGTCTGGCGTATCGCTCTAAAGTAGCGAGAACTATTATTAGCAAACCAGTCCTTAGCCAAACCTAAAGAAACTGTAACACAGCGATTACAGCGACAAGACTGTAAGCAGTGCTGATTCGACGCTTTGCAAACACAACTTCTCGCTTATTCTTTCGAGAGCACATACCTAAGCCTCATAAGAATTAACACACAATAATAGATTGAGGAATCAAAACATTTCACAGTCGAAACGGGCTTCAGGAAAATCTCACCTGGTGCTTAGACATTTCGTAGTTTTATGACCTTTATTGTGTTCATCGGACTCCACAAAGCATCCATACGCATTCACTACCAGTTTAAATTTTGAACTGCTTTCTCCGGTGACATTTAACGAAGTCGGCGATATATCTTCCTCCATTTGGAAAAGAATTAAAGTCTTACTGGCCTCTTTGATACTGTCTCTGTTAAGCTTCGGTCAAGCTTGCAAAAAGCTAATCTCCCTCGCAGACGTTTTTAGTATGGTCACGCAACGCTCCTCAAAAGTGTAAGCCAATCAAAACACTGCATTTGAAAAAAGAATCGTTTCAAAACAAAAACACAAGCGCTCAAAGCCGTTTGGGTGAACATGGGGCTTTAACACCAGGCATTTGCTTTTGATGACGGTAACCACTCCAGGCGCAGTCCTTATTATAATCAAGTTTGTTTCTTTATTTCATTTCCTGGTTTGTTTCAATAGATCTTGACATGTACATTCAATCCAGACGTAGTTCTTTGTTAATGCGACTCGTTAAAATCATAAGAACACTGATTTTGCTCTTTATTGTGCTCCATATTCAAGGAGTTGCTACAGCGAAAGAGAGTTGCTTTCTGCCACTTTCGCAGTAATATTTCTTTCCTTATTTTGAACTGCGATTAAGCTAAAAAATCAAAACAAAGAGCAATTTGTTCCTGTTAGCCCTCGGACGTACAATGGTGGGGGTATGAATTTGCATGTACGTCCAAGGGTTACTATTTTGTTCATTTAGTATATTATCCATCAAAAGAACTGCATAATATCACGACCGAATGACCCAATAATACTGTACGGACAGCATTGTGTATATAGTGAACTTCTACCGAATAATGATATAACTATCTTCCGATAATGATCGAAAGTAATCGATGATAACCAATAAAAAAGTCATTATCGGCTTCTATCGGAAATCGAAGTCACAACTTTTTTTCTTTATCGATTTCTGTCGATTGATATTGGAAACCGATATTCATTGGCGATTGATATCGATTACTACTGATTATTATCGATTAACTGCGTCTGGCATAGACAAAAGTAATTACCAACGGATGAACTACAGGACAAAAGACACGCCTGCCTAAAGAATGATCTTGAATGACTTACAGCACTGTTCTCCATAACTGATTTGCTTTAGTTCGAGCCCCCATTCGGATCTGTAGATCACCATCGGTGATAACTCAATATCGTGAAAACAACACTATTAGTATAGCGTGCAGGATAGTGAAGGAAATCATAACATTCACGGACAAAAAAACTGTATGCAGATATTTATTCTGATCCAGGCATTTCTGAGAAAATCAAACAAACTAAAATCTTTAATGAAAGGTCATTTAGCCGCAATGAAAAGCTAACGGTGCTAATCAATATGCGTAAAACAGACCAGCTACGCTCAAAGTGGAAAGGTATACTCCCTAAAACATCCAGTGGAACAACCTCCGCACTGGAAATCCTGAATAGAAGATAAAGTTAAATTTCCAAAATGAATTAAGACGGAATCCTCGAGGAAATTGAGTAATTTTAAAATTCAGTGGACAAAAACCTTGTGCCAGAGTAATTTAAAGAATATTGCATTCTTTTTTACGTTTTTCAAGAGCTAAAGATGTAATTAGTCATCTGTAATAACACCAAAGAAAACTTCTCATGGGAGTCCGAAAAAATGAAAGTCAAATTTTCACAGGACCAACCATTCCTACCACATTTTGAATTTATTTTAAATATCATTATGACGTCACTTTTCACCCGGCTACATCACTTCAACCCTAATTAATTCCACTCCTCGAAAGAAAGTTTCTGGAAAGATTTTTGCAACTTTTAGAACTAAAATGCATGGCTGTAGAAGAAAAACAGCTTTATCTTCGCGGAGACCAAAAATTGAGCCATGCCTTAACATGCTTGACTACTTTTTAACGGTACTGAAAGAGCATATTCTTAACTTTACAGTCCAGTGACGTTCGATCTCACATCATAAAAAACTGTTTTGACTTCGTCGTGGAGTAGCGATGGCAGGTGACAAAAGAAGAGCCATGTGATAAAAGAAAAGAATGCTCATACACATGCACGAACCCCACTTGAATAATATGTTCGCACGATTACACATTTTCATCGTGATGATGTCGTCATATACGTAAGATCCCCAGGAGTGGGCATCCAAGGAGTGGGTATTTTAACTTCTTACCGGCGCACCGCGATTGGTTGGGTTTGTTTCCTACCCGGGGGTTTTAGGAGAATACACCACGCCCTTAGCGACCGCGCCTCGAACGCACAGTTACCAAGACTTGACGAATGCCGATCGACTTATGAATCAAAACAAAGCGTGTTTCCAGGGTTTTCTGCGAGCAATATAAAGGCGGGATTGACCAAAAACTACAAAAGACTATTTCATTGTGAGTAATTTAAGTTTATTACACAAAAAAAATAATCTTTATGTAGTCAAAGCCACTGTTTCCTAAAGCTCATGGTTGAAAGCAGAGGATCTTAATGTTTCAGGAACGAAGACAAGACAAGACAAGGAAGGACGCAAGGGTAAAAAAGTCTCTGATAGGAAATCAAGCTAACAGCGCTGAATTCCCTGCAGCTATTGTCATCCTATATATGTACAGTCGAAGCTCTCGTAAGCGATCACCTCGGAAATTCCAAAAAAATGGTCTTAACCAGAGCTGCTCGCTTAGTAAAACAATAGAGGGTGGTCGCTTAAGAGAGCTTCAGACACTCATTATATTAATGATTCATAAAGAAAACAAAATAAATTTACTAACTTTATATCTGAAATAGACACGGCTGAACTTTATATGCAGTTTTTTAGACCAAAATAAGCTCAAGATCTTTATCAACGAACCATTAGCGCAGTAATAGGGACCTTGAGGAGGTCGTCAACCGGAAGTTAAATGTTCAATTCTTGGAACAAATTAGCAAAATGCCACAGCGTCAACCTGAAGTCGCGAAGGTGAAAACTAGAAGTTTGGCTGCCTCGTTAAACGGTGAGTTGGTTTTCTTGTTTTCAGTGCAGCATTTAAGTGTTTTTAGTGTGGTGTTCTCTCAAGATTGACTCTTACTTTTTTGCTATCAAGCCTTTTGGGTTCAGAGTTTTGGCGGCAACCGAGAGTGAAAGCGCAGAATCTTTCGACACAAATGTAACACTATAACTGCTCGTTTTTAAGAGGATAACGTTCTCGCTGTAGGATACCATTTGAAAAATTTAAGAGACGAGAAGGAGAAAAATTTTTGGAAAACAAACTGATCTAGGCTTGTAATAAACTTGAACATGTCGGAGAAAATTGAGATCTTGAACAAAACGCCATGGTTCATTTATATTTTATTTTGTTCACTTTCAGTTTAGAGCTGGAGTGGTCTGAAGATCAAAATCACTTCGTTTTAAAGCAAGAACAACGGAAAGGGGAAAAGTCTGGCAACAGATAGCTGATAACACAAACTCCGATCATACCCTCAAGTTTCCCTCGAAGAAATTCGGGAATTCTAGAGAAACTGGAGTCATACCGGCAGCACATATTTTTCTTTGAATAAAAGATCATTAAGATACTCAATCAAGCAAGACTTCACGAGTTTTTCTAAAAGACGTCAGGGAATTAAAACACGAAAGCATTACTTCATCCTCTCTCGTCAGGCGAGCACTCAACGCAACCTGTTCAATGTTAATTTGTTTTTCCCGCCAAGGTGGCGGCGTCCTCGCTCCAGTTTTTCTCCGGCAAACCCACGTTCTCTTTACCGCACGCGTCCAGGGTATCTTAAGGTCCCTAATAAGACTCCTGCGTGGCCGCTTAGGAGAGCTTAAAAACAATGGAAAAGTTCAGTTTGGTAATCCCAAGTGGTTGTGGTCGCTTATGGGAGCTTTTCATTACAAAGTTTAAGTCGCAATGTAAACAGGGTTTTACAAAGGTGGTCTTAACTAGGGCTGGTCGCTTATAAGAGTTGTCACAAGGAGAGTTTGGACTGTATTACAGTACCGCGGAAAGCCCGTAACGGCTACCAGCTGCCTTCGTCAGTCTGCTTGGGAGGTATGGATTTACTTGCACTCTCAGCAAAGAAATGACTTTTAAACGTAATTAATAAACAAACCTTGAACGCCATCATCGTGTCATCGAAAACAATCACCCATATTTTCCAATCCTCTCCTTGCAAAGGTTTTTCACCAAAGAGGCCCACCTGCATTCGTTTCCTGTCATTTACATCAGGAATTCCAAAAACAGCAAATTCGTAATTCTCCTGTGGTGAGTCTATGGTCACTTTAACAATGTTGCGTTTCATTTCAACTTCAGCGTTCGGGTAACATTCGTGTATATCCATCCAGGCATGTTTAGGCTTGTTTCTTGGCGCTAAGTGAAACTTCTGTATCCTACATTTGACTTCTTTAAACCATCGATTGCCCTTGCCGTTGAAAGCACAGTCCTCCATCTGAAATGTTACTTTCCCATGTGCCTCATCATTACAATATACTCCTGAAAGAAGTACATTTGCTTTAGTATAATGCTTATTCCAAAAACTGAAATATCTACACCTTTTTGAGGTTACATGAGTAAATATATTATCTTGAGTAAGAATAACAAAATGTGCGACCGCAAAGAGCAATTGGTTGGCAAATTTCAGAAGTAAAAGAACAAAACCGTATCTTATGCCAGGAATATAAATATAGATTTTACCGCGGCGCTGTAAGTCATCATTTTTTTATGATTGAAAAACAAAAAGTGAAAAAGACATTCATTGGATGCAAAGTTTTTCAAAATCATAATCCAAAAACGCTCTCACACGGGTTTAGATGAACTCAACAAATTGGCCTTCTCCCAGTGACTGGGTCTTCATAGTTCAGTTGGTTAGAACACTGCAGCGCTGACGCAGAGGCCATGGGTTCCAATCCCGTCGAAGCCCTGAAAGTTTTTATGGGTTCATTTTGTTATGATCTCCCTGTACGTTTATCATATATAGTAATTACATGCGCAGGCATAGATTCAATAACACGTGTTTGTAGGGAACCACCATGTTGTCCTGGTGCGTTCTCAGATCTCTCTTCAGTACATGACAATTTTGGCGACAAGGATGGGATCTTAAGGGATATTTCACTGCGAAAAAGTGAAGACATTTCTAAACAAGATCCACACGACGTTTCAAGATGCCAAACGTGTCTGATGCGGCACCAAATCCGGTTCGTAATATCGGGAAAGTTCGGAAATTAAGTTCTCAGTGGGAGCTGACTTCAAGGGCGTATGCAGAAGAGCTAGAATTCTTCTTCGTGGCCAATGGAGTGACGGACGAGAAACAGAAGAAAGCCGTCCTGTTAACTAATCTTCCCACTGAAACGTGTCAATTGGTGAAAGACTTTATGGCCCCGATATATATTATTTAGAGGAGATTCTCTCACGTAAGACACGATCGTAGAGCGTCTCTAAAATCAATTGAAGCCCCAGAGATCTGCCTTAATCGCCAGGTGTGAGTTTGACAACCGAGCGCGTAAGGCAAGGGAAACAGTGAGTCAGTATGTTGCTGTTTTAAAGCATCTAGCTACGAATTGCAAGGTTAATGATGCCATGCGTTTGGAAAGGCTCAGAGATAGATTTTGGGTATTCGAGATAAGATAATGATGTGAGAACTCTTGAAACTCAAATTCGAGGAACTGACATTTGACATTGCTGTAGCGAAGTGCATCGCTATTGATCAATATTACAAGGATGTTGAAGCTCTCCAGGGGGTAAAAAGTCATGTCCACTTGATTTGTTATCCAAGTCAAGGCCAAGCAAGAAGCCTAAACCTAAGAAACAAGCTAAGCCTTCAGAGAAAAAGGGTTCCCCAGCCCCTAAAGAGCAGGGTGATCAAAGCTGCTACCGATGTTTGGGAAATCATGATCATAAAAGTTGTCCGTTCAAAAAGGAAAAATGTCATCACTGTAACAAGACTGGTCATATTGTAAGGGCTTGTAAATCTAACAAAAGGGAGACACAAGCTGCCCGATCCCCAGTAAATTATGTGGAGAGTGATGACGGGGATAGCGATGATTACTTGGAATCCCTTGAGGTTAATAGCGTGAGCGACAAGGATCATGTCATATGGGCCAGCCCTGAAGTACATGGAAGAGTGGTCAAGATGGAATTAGACACAGGTTCAACTGTGTATGTACTCCCATACAAACAGTATAAGTAACATTTTGGTCACGTGAAACCTGCAAAGAGCCTTGTAACACTTAAAACCTACACTGGGCAGAAAATCAAACCTAAGGGAGAAATGAAGTGCAATGTTAAGTTCAAGGGCCAGCATTGTTTGGGCGTGACTGACTTCACCTGAACTGGGGTGAAATCAAAGCCCTTAAACTTAGCAAGACTCCGGAAGAGGTTATGCAAAGCAAAGTGGATCAATTGTTGCAGCAGTACGAGTCTGTATTTTCTGAGGGTGTGGGCACACTTAAAGGCCACAGGGCTGATTTGAAGGTCGAGGAGGTCTGCCAGACTAGTTTTCATAAGACAAGTCAAGTTCCATATGCACTCGACTCCAAGGTAGAAGCAGAATTGACACGTTTAGAGAAGGACGGTCTTCTTTCTAAGTTAGAATACAGTGAATGGGCTACCCCGATTGTCCCAGTAGTTAAGCGAAACGGATCAGTGTGCGTTTGTGGCGATTTCAAGGTCTCAGTCATTTCAGTACTTCTTGCAGAACATCATCCTCTGCCGCGTACAGAGGATGTTTTTTTTGCGAATTTGGCGGGGGGGTAAGCATTTTAGCAACCTTGACCTGCGCCAATCTTATCACCAGATGGAAGTAACAGAGGAATCCCAGAAATTCCTCACGATCAATACACACAAGGGCCTCTTTCAATGCAATCGCTTAGTTTTTGGTATTTCTTCGTGTCCAGTGATTTGGCAACGTGCCATAGACCAGGTATCACAACGAGAAACTGGCAGCCAGTTTATCCTCGATGACATGACTGTTTCGGGAAAAACCGATGAAGAGCATTTGGAGAACCTAGAGAGCGTGCTCAAGCGACTACAAGACGTGGATCTGAAGAAGCCCAACAAGGTGAAGTGTGAGTTCTTCAGGGATAGAGTTCAGTTCTTTGGGCATGAGATCGACATAGAAGGTCTCCACAAGACCCAAGAGAAGATTGAGGCAGGAGTTAGCACACCTGGACCTGAGAATGTGTCACAGCTTCTCTAATTTCTAGGGTTCGTTAACTATTAAAACCGCTTCTTGCCTAATGCGTCCACAATTCTCCACCAAACAGTCTAGCGGAGAGGACAGTACAAACCTTCAAGCAGGCATTACGTTCCATGTATCAAAGCTCAAAGCCAGTGAAGGAGAAGCTGGCAAAGTTTCTCATAGCTTATAGGAACGCTCCTCACTCCACTACCGGTCTGAGCCCAACACAGTTACTCCTTGGAAGACCGTTGCGCACTCGCCTAGATTGGTTGAAACCCAACTTTAACCGTAAGATGGTTAACCAACAGCATCAGCAGAGCAACAGGGCCGCGAATGAAAAGGGTCGACAGCGTCTTTAGTTAGAAATTGGTGACTCGGTGATGTCACGAGATTATCGAGGGAATCTGAAGTGGCGTTCAGGGCTGATTGTCAACAAGACAGGGTCGCTGATGTACGAGGTGCAGGTGGCACCAAGGGTTATTTGGCGTCGACATATGGACCAGTTGAAGCTAACAGCAGTTGAGCACACAGTTGAGGTCAGCCAGCCCGAAGAGGCCAGCACACAACTAGCGCTAATCCAACTGAGTGCTCTACCCAATGTCGTTGGTACAGTTCCAGAGATTCTGGTGGGAGATCAATCGGAGATAGTTCCTGTTCCCACACCTAAAGCTCCCGACCCTCCTGAAGCGACTCCAGTCAGTCCTACGGTTTGTGAGCGGCGGTACCCTCAGAGAGTGTGCGGGACACCACAGAGGCTCTATCTCTGAACGGTTTTTCTGTTTTTCTTTGTTTTCTGTTAGAGACTGTAGGTTACCGGACACGGTTAGTCGATTTGGTTTGTTTCCTTGAGATTCTATCTTGGGAACAGTTACAAACTAGGGGCGGATCATTTTTGTATGGAGGAAATGTTATGGTCTCCCGGTGCGTTTTCCATACAAAGTAATTACATGCGCACGCATAGATTCAATAAAAAGTGTTTGTAGTGAGCCGCCATGTTGTCCGGGTGAGTTCTCAGATCTCTCGTCAGTAGATGACACATTTGCGATTGCTTGTAATTATCACTGCGACGATCATATCTTCATTTAAATTCGTATTTCCGCACTTCACACCGGCATTCTGAATTCAATGTGTTAGGTACAGCTGTATGTTGTTTCACTTTGTGGCTTTTTCTTGCATGAACTACATAATTTGTACACTCAAATTTATGGGCCACCAACACGAATGGGTGAGAGACCCCTCCGAGCATTTGGCAGTCATTCTCTTGATACCGCAAAGTTCGACATTTTGAGTCAATTTTGAATTCGCTTCAATCCGCGATCTGATTTCTTTTTCTTTACTGCTGGACATTGAATCTAGCATTAAGTTATCAGGTAACTCGAGGGTAGTGACTGTTTGCTCGTATTTTCGGCAATATGTGATGTGAGGTGTTATGTCGAGTTCTTGAATGAATGAATGAATGAACAACTTTATTAACGTGTCAATGTCTTCTAGCTGGCCAATAGTAGCCTACTAATCGGGAACACCTTCGCGAGGAAGACTGCGTTCAGCGGGTTCAGTTCGACAGATAAGGCTTGACCGGTGGAATGGAAGGAAGACATTACTACGTTTTGAGTGAGCCACAGAAAGCGAGTATGCGGAGTTTTTTCTCCATTTGCAAAGATTATTACGGCCTGCGAGGCAAACTTGAGTATTTTAAAAGTGACCTTCGGCTAGTCTTAATTTATTTTTCTTATAGTTTTTAATTTATATATATATATATATTTTTTTAATTCCAGTTGAAAAACTATGGAAAGAGAGAAATTGCTCCGCTTGCTTTTTAATTTTTGAAATTTGGTCCCAATAAATTGTTATTGACCTAAGCATGTTCACGCTGTGAAGACTTTGAGGAAGAAGTTACACTATAGAATGAGTAGCATGGTGGACATATTATATTAATTCCAGGTTGAAAAACTTTGAGAAAAATTTGAACAAACTGGGTATCTTGAGAAATATTACTTCAATAGCATGATGATCAAACATGCTTCAAAGCGGATGTCATTTGGGTAGGTTACAATGATCTTATAAATTAATTGATTATGAATAATATTTGGTGTTATCATTGTGTTTGCATAAAATAGTATTGATTCAGAATGAAAAAAAAAAGATGCCAACACGCTAATACAGACATTGCAAACTGCGGTATAGGAGGGTATATCCTAAAATCCTAAAAGTAGTTGCCCTTTGGCAAAAGCTATTAAGGTCATTTCTCTGAAACGCTTCTACATAAAGATTTTTGTCAAACTTTCCGTTTGTGAAATTCAATACACGTAGACTGGAGAAATGAAATAAAAGTAAGGGTCCCATGCTACCTTTTGAGATATGGTAATGATGGGTGCAAATACCCCCTCAAGCCAATATTCTTTTTTTCAATATTTCTTTTGCATTGATTAGTCAGATTTGCTTTAAAACATCACTTTTTGGATTTCTTCCCCTGATCAAATGGGAGGCTCCAATCATCTCACCCCAATTAGGCCCGCACCAAATCAACTGTATTTGAAAACTGTCTGTGAAGTAGTTTAAAGCTATTTAAACGATTTAAAAAGCATTTTTACCACAATTTGAGGTGTTTTTATTATATTTTACGACTAAAACCAAAATAGCGTTAGAAGCTTGAATTGTATTTGAAACTATTTGACACCTATTTGAATAGTATTTATAACATTTTGCTGGGCTTTCCTTGTATTTGAGACATATTTGCTATCCAAACTACATTTTAAATACAGTATTTAAACTGTATATTCAGAAACAGAGTACTGGCGGGTTGCTAAAATTTTTTCAAATACCGTATTTAAACTGCATTTCGGAAACAAGAACCTAAAATCAAAGATTTAAAAAGTAGTTTTTGCAAGTAAAGTTCAAAAGCAGTTTTTAATTAGGATGTTTAGATACTATTTTGAATACACTTCCCCGTCTACGACCTTAAACAGCTCATAACTAGCATAGTTAAAACATGTTTGAAGAGGGTTTGAGAGGCAGTTCAATTTAAATCGTGATTTGAAATAAGGAGCACCTTGAAATGTTTTCAAACAGGATTAAAACTGGCTGCTTTTATAGTATTTCACAAACTATCCTAATTTAAAAGGTATTTAAATGGAAACTTGTTTTCAAGCCTAACTTAAACAGGCTGTTTATAGGGTGTTTTGAAAAAACCCGGTTGTCTCAATGGTAAAAATATTACTTTAAAGAAAAAAAAATTCAACCAAATTTATTTTTAAACAGATTTCAAATACTGTTTTCGGAGTATTTTTAAAAATTGATACCCGCAGTCACGGACTTGACAAACAAAATTCAGTAGACAGTCATGCAGATAGAGCCAACCAAAAGAAATAAGAACGCGTCGTCGTAGGCACAGCCCATTTTGCAAAGGCACTATTAGTAGTTGAGCCATCTCGGACAGAAGTGTTTAAGGGTTTTAATTATTTTTATTTAATTATAAAGTTTTAGTTATTTCGTCGTCAGTCCAAAAGAAAATTGAAGAGAATTCTCCGATTCTGAACACATCCGATTTCTAATCTTGCGAGTACTTAATAAGTAACCAGTAAGTATAAACGCCACAAAATTGTTAAGCCTAAGTCCGCTAGAAACAAGACACAGAGCTGTCATACAGTTGGGAGCTAATGTGTCTCCAAACAAAAACGAACAATCAGCCTTAAATCTCATCAGTCGAATAAAGTATCGAAATATGCATGCATTTCGAGCCCATCGACAGGTTTGATAACGCGCGTTGTGTCACAGAGTGTGACAGTGTGAAAGATCAATCGAACCCTATAAATCCTTATTCATCGAATCTCTCCTCTACACAGCCAGAATTTAAATCAATCATTGATCAGTTACTAAGTTTTGAAACTTCTAAAATTTGCATCAACCATAACGTAACATTAACATACAGTGTAATCTAAATAATCTAATTGATTTAGACACAGAACCGCAGTTAACCGCGCACGCGTAGAACCAGATACGGTAAACAAGATAAAATAAGCCCTAAACAAAATGATGTAAATAAACGCTCACCTCTCGTGTTGCATGAAGAACCAAACGCTCAAGAAATTCCTCCACATTATTCAGTCTTACGTTTATAAATGACACTGGATGAATCAAATTTTGTCAGCTCCTGAGTTCGACTATGTCACAGCACGCGCTACTTCCCGCGCAATAGAGTCACGTGGTACAACCACGTGCTAATGAACAAAGCATCTTTGTATTTTAAAATTAAGGCGGACGGCTGTTGATGGTTGCATACTGGCGTTGAATTCCTCTTTTTGCGCTAAAAGAGTATTTGTCAACTCTGTGGACTATCCAGACTTGCAGATTTTGTTTTAATCACGAATCAAAATGTCTCCGAATCGTCAGCGACTGGGATTTACTTTGACAAGGAACGGATGTAAGTTCAACTATTGGACACACATGGACTGTTTGAATAAGTCTTCGCGATGGGAATAAAGTGTGAGTACGATTGTTCCTTATTTTAGAATAATCTGTTATTGGAACGTATAGGCATACGCATTATGAAAAGGACAGTTGGATATATGGCCTTTCGAAGAGCGCTGTTAATTAGAGCCGTTTTGGCTTTTGTTTATATGTGTTCGCTTACATACATAGATACATCATTTATTTGTTTTCGCAGGTCAAAATAAGGCAGCATAAAGCTGATGTGGACCTGCGGTTAATTAAGTTTACAAATCTTACACCTAATAAGCCTACTAAAATATGATTAAGAATACAATTTAAAATTATTCCTAAAAATATACATAAGTTGTTAAATCCTTATTGTAAATTATTGACGATTGATTGAAAGAAATCCTGTCAATAAATGAAGAAAGATAACGAAGTTTGATTTTAAAACTATTGTGGTCTTCTATGGATTTAACTGATTGTGGTAAAGAGTTCCAAGCCATTGCAGATCTGTGTTTGAACGACAGTTTTCCAACATTACAGTTCGGCCTGTCCAGAGTAAGTTTAAAGTTGTCTCTCATATTACGTAGATTTGGACTTTTCTTTATGATTGTTGCAACTTGATCAGGGCAAAGCCCATAGTAAGCTTTATGTGTCAGACAGAGCAGCCTCTTATTGTAGAGATAACTGATTGATTTCCAAGAGGGTGGTATCCGTTGTTTGAAAATGAGTTTGGCCGCACTAAGATGTATTTTCTCTAGACTGCCTAGTTTAGCTTCACTGCAATTTCCCCATACACTTATTCCATAGGTCACACTCGGAAGAATACCCTTAAAGTAAATTTGTTCCAAAACTTGGGTAGGAAGGCTTTTAAACCTACATAATTGCTTCACTTTCTTAGACATAGATGATGCAAGATCATTTATATGGTATTCCCAGCTTAACTTATTATCAATCGTAAACCCAAGACAGTGCGACTTGTTAACAAAACTAATTTCATGATCACCCAGCTTAATTGGTTTTAAAGGACCAATGAAATCTTTATGGGTAAGAAACAAAATCTCGGTTTTGTTGGGATGAATAGTTAAGATGTTCCTATTACACCACTTAGCTATTTCAGCTATAGAGACTTGGATCTTGGAACAGACGTCATCCATGGAATCGCCAATACAATATAAAGTTGTGTCGTCGGCAAACATTTCCATCTTACCACAGCTAGGTACCTGTGGAAGATCATTGACATAAATATTAAAAAGCCTAGGCCCAAGAACTGAGCCCTGGGGTACACCGAATTTGACTTCCTGTTCACTTGATCTTTGACCCTCAATCTCGACAAACTGCTTTCTCCCAGATAAGTAATCAACAATCAGATTATACATATTTCCTGAAATTCCACAGGCTTGAAGTTTAAGAGCCATTGTTTTATGACAAATAGAATCAAATGCCTTTTTAAAGTCGATAAACAATACTCCCACAATTCTATTTCTATCCAGCTCTTGTCTCCATACTTCAGTCAGGTGCAGCATTAGTAGTTCTGTAGATCTATTTGGCTTGAAACCCCATTGGTTTTCGCTGGACATTCCTTTGTTTTACCTTCGTTTTGATACAATGTAATGCACCAGGTGATACAACTCGTTCAGATACAAATTGATTCAGTCGAGGTGCACAACCAATATTTCGCGACATATGTTTTTCTTGTTCACGCGCTATAACTATACATCAGATAATTGCAATATTTTTGCACTTTCACTACTTAAGTTCGTATCGAAACGACTCGTTTCCTTTGCAGTTAATTGATCAGATTACATTCTTGCTCTCACACCAAATGTGTCACGTTAATTATGAGCTTTGTGTCTGTCCTCTTTGGCTCACACATAGCAATACCAAACCACAAAACCAGGCCTTGCAAACTTCATGATGATTTAGTGGAATCAAATATTATTGTGTTAGGTTTTGAGAGAAGCAATGTATAGTTGGCGGTAAAATTCAATTAATGAAATTATATATTATAGACACTGAACTCATTGCGTGTTTAATTTATTATACTTATTTTCTGCTTGGGAATTCCTAAAAAGTTTCAGGAACATATTTTGACATTTACATGTAGTTTGTTACATGTAAACAATCAGGACCTTTTTCATACATTGCATTGGGCATTGGGAATTGAACAATAGTAAGCTATTGTTTTGCGGTCACTCAGGAAAATCATTGCATTTTTTGGTATGCCCATGCAATAGCCAAGCTTTACTGAATCAGCTATATAGAGTGTAGCTTTTGGAGAAGCGACAACAGCAAGCTATGAATGACATCCAGTAATTTCATTGCTTACATTCTAAAACAAAATCTTCCTATATAATAATCTCTTGTCCATACAAAAAAATATGCAGAGACTTGTTAACGTTAACCTCTGCATCCTACATCCCTGATGCATAAAAATTCCCAAAGATGCAAAATAATAATGGCATGCATTCCAATGGAAGCAAAATCTGAACATGTGTATTTGTAGAAATATCCTGTTTGTGTATTCAGTGGTAGTTATTATGGCTGTTGTTGAAGGATGCATATTTCTTTTAGCTTTTAGAAGGACTATATTTTAATATCTGTCTACTGCAGTAATACTGAGTTTTGGAGTCTGTCAAGCTAATAATTAGCAATTAATGAATGGCTGAGTAGGATATGAGGAATTATGTAGATCGAGGAGGTTTTTATTGGCTGCGAGGTTGATAACATGCTTACCCTTGTAGAATCAGACACTATGTAGAATCTATGCAAATGCTATGTCACAAAGCTATGTAGAACCTATGTTAATGAGTCATACATTGCTTTGACCAGATCCTATGTTGTTTCTATGCCAGGACTATGTTTTTTGTATCGAAAATGCTATGTTTTCGCTAGTCAAACGGAACCTACTTAAAAGCTATGCAGTTTTTAAAGTAGGAATAAAGGAAGAAATGACATACTTTCCACATAGCCTATACATACAATTTACATAGCTTTGGGAAAGAGATTCTAGACCTCATAGTAAATTTTATAGAAAAATCATAGGAAATAAATAGCCTTCACATAGGACTGAAATAGACTTTACATAGTAAAATGGAACAGGGAACAGTTTATTAAATAGCTTTTGAATAGGGTTTGCTCAGAATTTAAATAGCCTATGAATAGAGAAAACATATGATAAGCATAGCCTTCACTTAAAGTTGACATATATTTTGCATAGCATTAAAATAGGTAAAACACAGAACAAAAATAGTCTTTGCATAGGTTTGAAATAGGATTTTAATAGTATTGGAGTAGGTAAAACATATCACATACATAGCCTTTAACTAGAGTTCAAATAGAACTTAATACATAGAGTTGACATAGTCTTAACATAGTCTTTTATGTAACTATATATGTAGGTTTCGATTTACTTATTATAAAGCAAACGTAGGTTTAAAATACGCTCGTAATAATCACCAGAATAGAAAAAATATTATAAACAGGACATAGAATGCCTTGAACATTGGTAAGAAATAGGTTTGGAAACAAAAAAATGAACAACTATGAAACAATTGCAAAAACAGTATTTTCATGCAGCAGTTTCAGAGAATCGAACCCTCAAGCTAAGGTTTGCTTAATTTGCGTATCGTGTTGACTCTTGGCTGATGTCGTGCTTGTCAGTGCCGTACAGTTTGCTTGTGACTGCAACGAATAAGTATCTGCAAACAGAAAAGTGGAGATTTTAAGGCAAATAAATGTAAAAACAACCTTTAAGTTTTTATAACTGAAACGAACGAGTGTGCAGCGTGATCGAATGGTGACCGATCGATCCAACTTGTTCAGTCGGATACGCGAAAAGGGGAGAAAACACAAGCAAATCGAAACTTAAATTGAGAGAAACATCACTTACCGATGTCAGGAATCCTTATTGTTGAACCTGGCAGGAAAAAGTCTTTAAACTGAAGTAAAAAGAGCCGTTTTCTTTTAAACGCACACTTTGCAGTTCGTCTTCTTCGACTTGAAAGCACCCGCGTGGAAATCAGACAATTTCACACCTTTTCATTGGTTGAAAAGGCCCACGTGACGATAAAACGCAAAATACGCATGTGTCGTACTCACGGGCTTCCCTGGGATCTAGTGGAAACAAAATGGCGGACAAACAACGAGGACTGCAGCTACCGTTTCGCAGTTTTGACCAGTTTTATTCAGGAATCGTCCACAATCAAGACGAAGGATAGAAGCTAAATATATATAAAAGGAGAAAAGAGTGCATGGAAGTATCATTTCAAGTGAAGAAACACTTGGAAAAAGCTAGTAAGGAAAGTTAAGGCAGGAATATTGATGGATGCAGAGATTTCTTAACGAAAAATTTATAATCTTCTCACTAAAAACTATCTGCAAGCGCAAACAAATTATAGTATATGACTTTTAAGCTTTTTATTTTAAATGCTGCTTTTTACATTTGATGTACGCTTTTTGTACGCGCTATTTAACCTGTATCATCAACATGCCTAGTAGACTACATAGGAAACGCATAGACTACATATGTTTTTCATATGAGTGACATAGGAAAAAATACGTTTATGTAAAAGCTATGTAACCTTTATGTCATGATAAAACTAAATTCAAATGTTACACAGTAAAGACATAGGCTGCAAATATGTTTCCTTCACACAGCATAGAATATACATAGCACTATGTAAAAGCTAAAAATATTGTTGGCAATAAAAGTGAACATCGAGATGCTATGTAAAAGCTATTTTACTTTGATACATAGTGAATACATAGGATGCAAATCGGAAGGAAAAGCAGAACTTTTTGTTGCATAGTAAATACATAGCTATGTCAAGACTATGAATAGATTTTGAATAGTATTTGCATAGGTATTAAAAAGCTATGTACTTTTCAAATAGCCTAAACATAGTTTCAACATAGATTTTTCATACTTTAGACTATGTTATGTGGTATGTTACATAGTTAATACATAGGCAGTAATGAACATAACATAGCTGAAACATAGTCCAACATAGTAAATCAATAGCATGAGCATAGGTTTTGCATATGTCTGGTTCTACAAGGGTATAACATGCTTACCTTTGTCAATGTTATTAAAGTTCACCTCAATAGTGCATGTTTAGATAAAGGGCAGTTCAGGTCTGCATATGTACTCCAAATAAGACAAGTTGTCTTATTAATATGTGTTTAAACAATAGTTCATCTTGAAATGAGTAAAATGTTCTGCCAACTGTTTGACCATTTTTCTTTCCACAACCAAAACAACTCAACCTCATCCCCAGGTCTTCTCGGTTAACAGTGCATTAACCTGCAACTGTGCTGTACTTTTGACGTCGTTGGTTGATTAATTGCAAAATTCTTCCAAATGTGGTCAACAGTAGCTGGTTATGGTAAGTTATGCATGTGCTTTTAGCCAATCAGAAATGGAAAAATATTTTGAGTGACTGCCTGGTTACGCAAAGGCCCAAGCAGTTTCAATTACAGACTTGTATACTTATTTTTATCTGGGACTCAATATTTTTCATAAGGTGAGTCCCAGGACTCACCATAATTATTTGTAACCAAAATCACTGAATATATAGTTGAGTTCACGCCTCCAACTTTTCCATTGAAAAGTAAGCCACCAAAGCATTATGTTGCCCCATTCTTGTACTAAGTGCTTTGAAAATATACAAGTAATGTCCTTTTCTAATAATCCAAAGCTACATAGATGTCCTGGCCAGTTTCTTTGTATAGCCTGCTACACTGTATCTAGCATTATTTTTTTTCAGCCAACAGGTTCAATCACAACTAATCTTAATCTTGGTAATACGGTTTCTTTCTTATCAACTGTTTGCTGTAATAAGACCTACAGTGTACATGTGCCTTTTTCAAATTGAAAAAAGAATATTACTTCATTGAGATAGCATGTCAATGTTCACAGATTGTTTAGTTTAATGATGCTAGTGTCCTGTTTTATTTCTCTAGCAGCAGCTTTTTAATCTTTTTTACATGTATTGTCGCTTCAGTGTTTGTAGAGTTTCACTGTTTGATTAAAAGTATAATATAATATTATGTCAAAAAGTCATGCAGAGGTCTTGTGAAAGTAGGACAGTGTCATGAAAATTAATAACAAAAAACAGTGCGATGTACAAGAACTCTGTCAATACAGTGTAGTTATATTTTGTACCCCTGAACTCTCATTCCTGAATTAATGGTGGTGGAAAATTTCTTGTTCCAGCAACAGTACAACTTATTGATTGTTGGATAAGGCAGCATGCAGCTACAAGGAATATTATTATATTTCAATTATAGTTTTGCCAATTACAGTACTTGTTATTATGAACCTTGGCCTTAGAAAGGAAATTTCCTCTAAGCAATATTCAATCAAGCTTCATGTAGAACAAACAAAAATAATTATATCTTTCTAGCATTTTTATTTATTTCAGTTATACCAGTGCAGTCTATTCTAGGGTTTTGTTAATTCAGTCTATCTGTTTCAAGATCTGTAGCTTTTGTTTCATTGAATGATCCTTTCGTTTTTTAGGCAGTTATTACTGTACCTAGTTTACTACTACTACTATTACCTAGTTTGTTTTATTCAAATGCATTTGGCTAATAGTTGTGTTGTAAAAAATTGGAAAGAAGAAGCCTGAAAAAAAACTAGGGCTTCAACGGGATTTGAACCCATGACCTCCGCGTTGCCGGTGCTTTGCTCTACCAACTGAGCTATGAAGCCACACATTGGGAGCGAGGTCAATTTATTGAGTTCATGTCTCCCGTAAGGAGTGAAATGATGTAAAGTATATGAATGATGATCATTCTTTACTTTCATCTACAACCGCAGTTCAAATATGAATTATTTCATATACTTTACATCATTTCACTCCTTACGGGAGACATGAACTCAATAAATTGACCTCGCTCCCAATGTGTGGCTTCATATATAGCTCAGTTGGTAGAGCAACGCACCGGCAACGTGGAGGTCATGGGTTCGAATCCTGTTGAAGCCCTGATTTTTTTCAGGCTTCTTCTTTCCAATTGCTTAAATTGAAAATTTACTGCGATGATCATTCTTTACTTTCATCTACAGCCGCAGTTCAAATATGAATTATTTCATATTCTTTACATCAGTTGTATTATAGTAGGAAAGAAGAATTTAGAAAACTTTATTGAACCTTGGGGATTTGATTGGACAATTTTAGAACACACTTTTCTAGCACTATTTTAATTTTTAACAAACAAGCGTTTATAACTCTGATCAATATCAATATGGTGAGTTTTAAAGAAAATTCCCAAGAAATACATGAAGGTGGTTTAGACAACTCCAGATATAAGTGATTACATTTTTAAAGGGTTTTTTTAGCTGATCAACTTTTAATGGTGTTTTTTAAACCTTGCTTTTATTTTAAAGTTTTCACTTTTGTTATGTATAGAAAATGCTTTATTTTTTATTTTATTTTTTTAAATCATATTTAAACCACCATTGAACAGGTTAAAACACCATTAAAAGCAGGTTAAAACACCAATAAAACCTGTTTTAAATGGTGTTTAACCTGCTTTTAATGGTGTTTAAACCTGCTTTTAATGGTGTTTTAACCTACTTTTAATGGTGTTTTAACCTGCTTTTAATGGTGTTTTAACTTGTTTTAAATGGTGTTTTAACCTGCTTTTAATGGTGTCTTAACCTGCTTTTAATGGTGTTTTAACCTGCTTTTAATGGTGTTTTAACCTGTTTTTAATGGTGTTTTAACCTGTTTTAAATGGTGTTTTAACCTGTTTTAATGGTGTTTTAACCTGCTTTTAATGGTGTCTTAACCTGCTTTTAATGGTGTTTTAACCTGCTTTTAATGGTGTTTTAACCTGCTTTAAATGGTGTTTTAACCTGTTTGAAGCTACATTAGAATGTATTTTAGAATGGTTTGGCTGAATTTGACAAATTGCTCGTATAATTTTAAAACAGTCTTAAATATATTTTAACATGGTTTTAATCAGCTTAAAACACCATTAAAAACAGGTTAAAACACCATTAAAAGCAGGTTTAAACACCATTAAAAACAGGTTAAAACACCACTAAAAGCAGGTTAAAACAACATTAAAAGCAGGTTAAAACACCATTAAAAGCAGGTTAAAACATCATTTAAAACATAATTTATTAACTGTTTTTAATATTGTTTCTAAATAGAATACAAACAGTTTTAAAAATATATTTATTTAAAACTATGTAAAAAATAGTGTTTGGTTTGGTACGGGAGGACATGGCAAAAGCAGCCTTCAGAAATCATACTTCGTAAAATATCATCTTACATGCATGATGAATTTGATGACGATTAAGCTATAGGTTAGGAATGCAGCCATCCCAAGTATCTACACAAAACGGCTGATATTATTTCATTGTTTGAGTTTTCTCCCCTAGGCCCCTGTTGTTCATCATGATCAAAAGGTGGATAGTATCATCCAGCAGACGCAGGTTGCTTAATTGTTGGATAATGTTAGCCACCTAGTTGATCACTACCCATTGTAAGTATAAGGGAAAGCAACTGTGTTGTCCGCTGAATAAAGATTTATTAGTTGCATAGCATTATCCACATTCTCAAAAACTGGCGCCAGATAAATCACTATCCACTAGGTAAGTATAAGGGGCACCAATGTGCCGTTTACTAAGCAGAGATTTATAAATTTTATTGGATAGCTATTCAATTTTTTGAACCCAGCATTTGGCTGATGGATAATCTATTGGATACGATGTTTGAGAACTTAAAACTCACCAAACAATGTAAAGTATACCATCCACTGACTGTATCGATAGTTGTATGGAAAGTTTATCTGGTTATGCAATGCTAATACTAGTTATGCATGCTTTTGAGTGGTACACCGATGCATCCCAAGAGTGACTTGACTTTTCTAAGTATACACACGAACTTTTTTTTTCGTGATATGTGATAAAGAAACCTCGACATGACAGTTGAATTCGAAGAAAGTCACAATTAATACTAGATACACTCTAAATGACGATCGACAGCTTTTCATCTCTGTTTACTGTACTTGCATCCTGAAGAAGATGGCATGACAGCTATCGAATGTATCTAAGGGTATTTCAGTAATCCTTGTTGTTTGAAATGTGCATCCACTGGTCAACTGGTTTGTTTTCCCGTTTGCCATCAGTTAATACATTTCTGATCGTCTTTGTCCGTAGTCGGTGTGATTTATTATGGTAATACTTTTTAAACTTTGATTTAAAACCCCGAGTGGTAGTTAGTGTTTAGTGTTGTTGACAAAGATGTTTCAATCAGTGAAACTTTTGGTAGAATGCAAAGTTTTGCTTGCCGCTAGTAGTGATATGCGCATCACCACTGCCGCTATCCGCCCTATTTTTGGCGACAAGTACATGTTGCCAATTATCATGTTAGTTAAACGTGGGACTTGTGGCCCAATTTTTTAATCTTTGAAAGGGTTCGTCTGTCTCTAAATTAAATTTTCAATAACGGTCCCTTCTTCTCCAGTTCCTCATCATCACAACTATTGTTAATGGTCGCTGAATTCGATAACAGTTTAGAGACGAGTGTTTGAACTGCGGGAATAACAGAATTCATTGCATTTTTGCTTTCATCTTTTAAAATGGTGTCATTTTCGTACTTCACAGTTTGCTTTTCAAATGTTAAAGGAACAGCAAAGGCTTTTATGTATTTGACTTCACTTTTGACGCACATCAAAGGTGACATTAAAGTTGTAAAGTATTTGACTTTACCAAGCTCAAAAAAAGAAAAGAAAAGAGATCATATATTTGGCCTCATCTTTGACGCACTTCAAATCCAAAACCATTTACGGTTTCACCTTAGTCGTGGATCAAAAGTGCACAAATTCCATTTTGTACCCTAAAAAAGGAATTTTTTAACTGCCTCACCGAAATGTTATGAAGAGAGAAATAAAGCGCACGTGCAAACCCCTACCGAGCCGGCTGCCTTTTTTGTCAGGCTCAATAACTTTACACTGTTCGAAATGTAAAGTTGGCCAAGAAAAATAGTTTTTAAACCCAACCATCACTCTCTTCAGCTTCGATATTGCAAACTTGTTAGCCTATTTAGTGTACCAATAGTTATGTAGTTAAAGTTTTGCATCTACTGTTAACCACAGCAAAAATTAAAAATCGCTTGTAACATAATTATGACGAAATAAAAGAAAGACACAGGTGAAATACCGCTGATCAACTTGAAATGGTTTGCAATCCCTTGGAAGTCTGCCAGGCATGGAGAGATCCATGAAGAGATCCACAGGGTTAAAATGTCTTTAAAAGCTGAAAAAAAAAAAAGATAAATAATCAATCAATCTCTTTATCAATCAATTATACCCAAGAAATAAAATTAAGCCTTTCACCCCAAGAAGTAACCAAAGTCAAGATTAGACAAAGACACTTCAAATTTTTAATGTTTTTTTTTTTTATATGACCACACCGCATGATTTCGTCCACAGTCTCAAAAGACAGAACTACCTTGCGAGACTTCACGATTCACCATAATAGTGAAAGGCATAAAAAGTATATCAAAAGACGCACCCAAAATCACTTGCGCTGCCCGGTTATTGGAAAGGGGTGGAACACGATTTTCATAGGCTTCTAGGGCAGACAAAGTATCTCTGCTTGCGTGTCTCCTCGTGCTTCCCGTTCTTTCTTCAGTCTAAATTACATGCTATTGCTACGCAGCCAAAAGCTATAGCCAAACCCCTCCCTCCAATTATTTCCGAGAGGTTTACCTCCACAATTATTGGAAAAAAAAAAATCGCCATGACTCTGGGTGAAAAATAACGTCAGTTTTCTCAAATTGAAAAGAGTACCCTTAACTAGCCTCATCTTCATTGCTTTAAACTACTGTCCTTAAACTTTTGTTTAAGACGATCTCACACTATCTTAACAACTATCAAGAACAACATTTAAGATATCAAAAACTGTCACGACAATCGATCACATTTAAAAATAAGCAGGGCTCTTTTGTTTAAGTCGTAACCCTCTGCCGTACCCGCGCAGTCATACCTCCACCGTTGTAAAAGTTTTTGATATGTTTAAGATTTTGAAAAGATTTTCCCTTAAGTGGAAAGCCTTCTATCTTCTCCACAACATGTTTATGAGTGTTGGCGCTGCTTGTCACCATCTTGGTCGGTATTTTGAACATCCAGAATTAGAAATCAGGTAAAAACGGAGACATGTTTTGGCAATGATTTTTGTGCTTGACATGTGAAATAACACATAAATAGGTGCTTTGCTTCATTTTATCCACAGGCTTTGCTTTGATCGTTGAAACAAGGTGAAAAACGTGCATTTTCACTCAAGAATGGTTTGTAACCATAGTCACTGATCATCACCAAACTTGTCTTAAGTGCGTGTGAATATGATGATTGTCTAAGAATAAACCTTATAAAAACCTCAGGGCGGGGAGAGGAGGTGTGAAATCCACCACCCCTCCCTTGAACGTCCGAGGGCAACAAGTAAGGCCCTGTATAATGAAATTGCTCCCGGTCATAATGAAGGGTTAATTTGCTAGGTGAGTCCGGCTGCTCGGCAATGAAATAAAACGACCTTATAATGCAAGTGGCGTGACGGCTAGGCAGCACCACTAACGAGCTCGAGCCACCGTGCCACCGAGCATAAAAAAAATTTTTCATTTTTAAGACTATAACATTGTCCAGCCGTCTAGACGCCGGGCTACTAAAATAAAAAACCTTCCCGATATTTGTAGCGCTTACCAGCCACTTAGCCACCGACTCGCTAAAATATATGCCTTTACTTGCTGCTTCACTTCAGGAGTATAGACCCACCAAGCCAGTTCTGTTAAAGTTCTTAAAATATGGCCTATATTCTGTAGTTGCTACCAGTTACAACAACAGAATACAATGCCATTTGTTTAGGTATATTCGTTTGGGTGGCTTTCCAACGATCTCGATCCCAGGCTGTCCCTTGTTTTAAAAGCTGGCAATGATCTCGTTAGCCCCGGCAAAATTTGCGGGGATACTAAGTACGTTTCCTGGGATCTATTAAAGTAATCGTGCTCTATTCAGTACCAACAATTCGTTCTAAGTTGAGTGCAATTAAACATTAATAAAATTAGTTAAAATTCTTTATTGATGATGACCTGAAGAGATGGAGAGATAATCAAACATACCTTTGGTTGGACTTTGTTTTCCTAGTGACATCAAATTGTCACAATCGCCTTTAAAGACACGAAACTCAGAAGCAAGACGAGCCCACCTTGTCCGTGCATTGCCAAGTGGATTGTTCAAATGATCTGTGAAAAGTGGAAAATACACATCAGACAATCCATCCATCAATCAATAAATTAAAAAATTTTAGAGTTTAATGCTACACGGTTGTCAGGAGCCAATTAGTAGGAGCCTTCATCTCCCATATAAGCCCTAGGAGTCATGTCCTTTCCCATGTGAAAATAGGAACAGCTATGGCGGATTGTATTCACGCCTTCTTAGTAATATTC
The DNA here is from genome assembly GCA_038088405.1 of Porites divaricata. NCBI lineage: Eukaryota > Metazoa > Cnidaria > Anthozoa > Scleractinia > Poritidae > Porites > Porites divaricata. The sequence continues at coordinate 28,091,414 of JBBMOI010000008.1, read as the reverse complement.
AATCAGAGTAGAGCTAACTGCCGGGTTAGAAACGTCTTCTTAAGGTTTCCCTTAAGGTGGCTCGACTGGACTTTTTAGGGGGGATACCTTCCAAGTTTGAGCATTAATTACGTCGCCATGAGTAAAGATATGGAAAAAAGATTACCACAACTGTATTATATAAAGATGAAAATTTCTTATGATTTGGGTTTCATTGCAATCGGAGTCGCCATGGCAACGTAACGACGCCATTACATTTTTTATTTATCTTTGTGTTTCTTTGCACCAGGAGTTTTTAAAAAAAATCGCTTAAGGGAGTTTGTACCCGACATAATTGCCTAAATTATGACAAAGTTTAAACAAATTCTATGAGAGCGTTTTCGAAATATTTTGAAACAAAGTTTTAAGCATTATAAAATCATTGAAGTAGCATGCTATCCACACAGTTAGCTAATTTTTTAAAGAAAATGATAAGCTTTTGAAACACGGCTTCATCTCATAGTGGTTTGATTCCATTGAAAACCTCCCACAAAAAAAGAGGGGAATTGCTCTGGGCGATCGTGAGTAAGAAGAATTTTATTAACTTGCATTCAGCTGCTTTTGTTACAATTTTTGCGCGTAATTTGGTCCATGCCTACAAATTTCGAAGTTTTCAAAAAACTGCTCGATAATTTTTTTTTTTATAAATTTGAAACTCCTGAGATCAATTGTCAATAAATATACCCTGCAATTTTCAAGAACATTGAAAACAGGGAAGGCTTTTAAATACTGGGCCTCAAATATAACCAATTTTTCCCTCAGATTTTGTGTTTACAAATGAGCGTCAACATTATTCACTGGCATTGTTTTCAAGTTTCATATGTTCGTGCAAATTTAGCATAAAGATAGAATTTGCATCAAAAAGGACTCTTGATTACTTTCGGAAGAAATATTCGTAATATGCTAATTGGCTTGTGTCACAGATAGCAGTGAGGGCCAAGATGGTGAACGTCACGGCTCATATTGCAGGATGTTATACATAAAATTAATTTAAAGAGCGAGCCGATGTGGATGGCGACTTTAAAATATAAAATCCTTGAGTGAAAGAAAGGTTCTTCGACGTTTCACATCGGAAGTTAGATGATATGTTACATCCTCTTGCATTCTTATTAAACCAGCTTATTATTTTGCACTTTTGAGTATTTAGCATCAACTAACATCTTTGGTCCATTAGCTGTGCGAATAAAACCGCAGTTACATCAACTGCCTGATAAAAATGAAATGCTTGCTGTCGGAGAGGAGATGCGCCAAGTGAAGAATCAGTATCTGAAGAAAAAGCTTGATGAGGTAAGAGCTCGATTTCTGGAAAAACTTTGAGAGGTGTGGACCTTACCACTCAGAGAGGCACGTCTAGTTGGCTTACCGTCAGGCCTCGAGCGACGGACATTCCGGGAAT
>JBBMOI010000008.1:28032500-28085000 GCA_038088405.1 Porites divaricata | reverse complement strand
AAGTGAATATTTAGCTGCAAAGGGCCTATTGTATGAAATAATAGGGTACGACTGTGAACATCTTTAACTAATATATAGATTTTGCCAGGGCTAAAAGCGAAGCTCGCGTTAACAAATTAATAATTTAAATTAAACAATAAACATTAATCAGTTAACTTTAAGGTACATTCATGAGACTTCTGAGGGAAAGTGATTTTGGAGAAAAATAATTCGACAGTCCAAGAGCGAAACAAATTTTGCATCGAGTTAATAGTTTTATATGTACACCAAAAAAAAGAATCTTCGATTAAAGTAGATTAGGCCTAGAAAACAAATTTTTCGCAAAGAAAAGAAGTTAAACCCAGTCACCCACCTACACCACCTTTATTTTGTAATTCGTAGTCTCTCCAACCACTCCGATGGAGAGACTATGGGGATGATTGAACATCCCCGAAACATAATTTTATGCAACAAAAGATAGTCCCCGGTTCCAGCCAATTTACACGTTGCATTCCTCTGTCTAAAGAGAAGGCAAAACAAAAATTCATTCACGAAGATAAGTTTTGGAGAAAAGTGTCTCTGAAAATCATGAGTCAGGTACTGAGCGGCATAAGCTTATAATTTTATGTTTTAAGCCGGCTTCCCGGTGTTTGCTATACTTCAGGATGAACCGCGAGGCAAGAATATCGCTCAGAGCTTTCTTTTTACAGCCAAAATCACAACTAAATACATTGTATTCTTCGGAACACTTTCTTTGTATTTGTGGTCGGAAAATGTTAAGACTTAAAAATCTGTAAGTTTACATCAAACCTGATGCTATTGGAGGTCAGATCATTGTGCTGTGCATAATTACGCTCGACTTAAGGAAACCAGAAAAAAAATCTTGCTAGCAGCTGTATTTCATTTTGTACATCTAGTGGAAAAAGACAGTTAAAAGCATCGCGAGGTTACACAAAACTCTGTCATTTTGAGCTCCCAGCAAACAAGTTTGAAGATGCTACATAAATGTTTCGCATAAACGCACCAACGCGTGACCATGGTGACAAAGGTTAAAAGCAACTTCCCTGTCTGTAAAAGCTGGGTGAATATTCTCGCGCTCAAGGTCAGTTTGAAATCAAAAGTTTAATAGTGCAGCTCATAAACACAACTTCCTATTTCCTATGCATTAAAAAATTGACCTTGAGCATGCAATCATTTAAAAAGCAGTAACTTGTCTGCGCATAACTTCAACAAAAATCAAACTCAGTGAGTCGATACCTGAGCCCGCGATACGGTCAGATGATGATGGTCAGTGGATGCTCTAGTTTGACTGACAGCTGTCAATTGAACTTCATTAGAATGGCGGATTTTTTAATAAACGGACAGTGGATGGGCTGCGAGTGTGCGTAAGACATTTCAGTCCGGGTTGTAATGGAGGATAGTCAGATCGTGTATTTGAACCCACCTTGTTAGTGATCCTGAATAGTGGTCTGCACATGTGCCATTTTGACAGCTGTCAATTGACCTAATATTGGCTTGCGCATATAATTTTAATCTACTGGCAGCCGACTGAGAGCCCTGCCCGGTGAAAGCAAAGTTTCATTTCACTTTCATTTTTTGGTTGGTAAGTGTGACATATTATATCAGCTTATACGTAGAGGGGAAAGGACCGGTCTTTATCTGAGCCCGCGAGATGGTCATCTGATTACTGTCAGCGGACGTCTCCTTTTGAAAGCTGTCAATTCATCCTCATACGGATGGCTTACAAATGTCGATTTCTGCAACATCTAATGTGACATTTGACATCAGCTTACATGAAGTGTGTGCACGGATAGGCGGGCGGGCGTACGCTACGTCATAAACAAATTTTATCGGATGGATAGTTTACCAAATATTCTTACCCAGTTCCGCGGACCATTTTAGAAATAAGGTCTGGTAATTGTCTTGGACCTGCAAATAAAAGAAGAAGTCCCAAATGTTTCATCGAATCTCAGAAGTAATTTTCAAAAACTTTGCTAGCTGAATATTCTTTTCGTCAACCTTGTTTAAAGAACGAATTAACACTTCCAAAAACTTGCAATTTAATTCAAGAGCGAGTGTTAACTTAAGGGGCATTATTATTAGCAGTAACAGTATGCAGGTAGTGTTTTTTTTATCCCCTAAAATTCCTATTAAGCCATAGTTAGGCCCCTCAAAATAAATCATCAAACCAGAATTTGGCCAAAGAAAGGTCCTCTCACGCTGGGCTGACAGAAGACTGCAACCGATCAGTACAAAACTGCTCGTACAGTTTTTATTTGTTTGAGCTGAAACTTTGCAGGATTTTACAACTTGTAATTCTTTAGGTTTTTCTGGTTTTTAAATTTTAAATTTCAACGTTTTGGCGGGAAAATGACGTCACAAGATTGACAGCCTTTGTTTTGAAGTTGCAGTGTTGGGAAGTTTCACATAAATAAATCCCCCAGGTAATTAAGTTGAAATTAATACTCATACACCAAGAGTTCAAATGCAAAGAATTTCAATTTGTGCACAAACGAGGCTTTTAGTAGCGAAATTTCGTCCTCTGACGTAATGGCTCAGTCAATTCTAGGCGTGCCCATTCCCTCCGGGGCATTTGACGGGCATCTTTCATCCACCGCTTCCCACCATTGTGTTTAGTTCGTACGAAGCCTGCGAGCAGGCTCACTTGTGCGAGTTCGGGGTAAATAAATTGCGGCGGGGTAACTATCCTGCGAGGAGAATGGGCCGAGGAAATGTGTCACCTTTCCTAGGCCCATGTCCCGCTCGGGATGATGGGGTCACACTGATAACACCGCGGCAAAACGTCTACGCATGGGCCAGTTTGAGAATTTCCGGTCTCTTTTTCAGTCGCACTTTCCAGTCAGATCAAAGTCTCTCTCGCGCGCTCGGATTCATTCTGTGTGCAGCTTGTGGTTCAGTTGTTCTTCTTCATGCTACTCGTGTTTTTGACTGTTTTGTTCTTATTGAAATTGCTTTTATGGATAACCAGGTACAGATCACTGAAACAATTAGTCGATTAGATTCAGAAAAGGTAAGTTGATAATAACTCAGTGTTTAATTTTGGCTAGAGCGTCAGGTAAACTGATTTCATTCACGCAAACAAAGTTTTTGACTTTTATTTTTCACTTATTAAACCTGGCTGAAACTAAGACATAAAAAGTTATCATGGCAAGCTTGTGTATTGTAGTTCTAATTTTCAGTTCTTCAATTTCTCAGTCTTCATGTCTTAAAGCCGATTCGGGCTTTGTCTGGAAAACGACAACACACAATCGCTTGTTAGTTTTATTTGCCAGTGAGTTTTACCGTGTTTTGAAACGAAACTCTTCAGAGTTGATTGCCATGAAACAGAAGCTTAATCATACTGTTGAGGTTAGCAGCAAGTTGACAACTCTATTTATTTTTTTTTTTTTTCATTCTCAGAATCAGAGAGCGTTTGATGGCTTTTAGAAGTTGAATTCATGCCATGTATTTAGCAGTTGGAAGTTTCGTGTTTGCATGAGATGCAGCTGAGCCGCACAGTTTGAAATTACTGAAGTCTTCTGAACCAAAGAACAACCATGTAAAAGAATCAAATAGGCATTTTCTTGAATGAAAGTCATTTATAGGCATGTTTAGTTTCCCGGCACTGAAAGCTCCGGGTGTTCGTGACAGCAGTCATCAAAGTCGAAGTTGTTATTAAATCCCGTCCATCTTTTGTTTTGAGTTCTTGTTTTCTCTGATAATAAAAACATTATTGAACGGGCTAAAATTTTATTTCCTCGTTCTAGTGTCAATGGTAATAATAACGTCTTTATTTGGGTTTCTTTCATAAGTATTGCCATCCTTTCTTAGTTATCGCTTTCTCCCAAAAACTTATGCCAAACCAGTAGCATGCATGCAAGAAAGCCAAATAAAACAGATTCGTCTTGTCGAGCGCTCGCGACCTGCAAACTTCAAACATCATTTTCACCGTTGGTGCAAACAGATAACCATGTGGTGCAAAAGTTTGACACTAGAAAAATATATAAGCTTTCGAATGAAGTGATTTTTTTCGGCCCCCTTTTTTCGTCTGTTTCGCCCTTTTTGCTTTTAAACTTGACGCGACAGCAATGTTATGCTTACGCAATTAGTTTATATACTAGACCGGAAAAAAAGAGCTGACCGGATGTTAAATTTTGTGCTCATGCGCAGTGCGTTTTGCCGCAGTGTTCACACTGATATGGGTATCCCCGTTCCCAAAGCCCTAGTGATATGGGTAACCCCTGTAACCCTAATCCTAACCCAAATAGAATAAAAAATGTAAACCATTCAATACAGAAAATTCAGAACAAGGAAATGAGACGACATAAATATACAAAAAGGCTCGCGAGATATTCGGGAAAACGTTTTACCGACTTTTATACTGAAGCTTTGTATGGAGACGCCACGTTGGTGTCCCTTTGAGGCGAAACGAACAAAAACTTTTTTCTTTTAAATCATTTTTCGTACTAATACGTGACTTAATCGTTTGAGTCGGAATTTATAAAGATGAAGGTGATATTTATTCCGAGACAAGGAATGTTTAGATAGATAAATCTGAAAAAAAATCGAAAACGTTTTAACTCACATAAGAGCTTTCCCGAACGCCAGCTAAATGCTGATTCACACAAAAACCTAGAAATTCAAGCGTCTTTTATCGCAAAACGAAGAATCATTTTGGAACCGAAAATTTGTTTTAACAAGACGCCTAAAGTCGTTCCCGGGGGATGCACTGGTCTATGCAAGCATAATGGAGTTCTATCTGAATTTGGAAATATTAGGGAAACCTAAGAGATGTGTCATGTTATGAGTATCGATGAGTAGTTGGTGCTTATGACTGAATATTATATTTATTGTCAGTGGTCGCAAGGATGGAGTTGATCTTGTTTTGATCTATCTCCATGTAGTTATTTTCGTGGCACGATTTGGATAAGAAAAATAAGTTATTTTGGATCAAAAGAAGGTCTAACCGTGTAATTTAAATTGGAAAGTTTACGAAAACAAGACAAGGAGAACATAATGCTTTATTAAACTGCGAACAGGAACTATATGTATAAAGATACATCATATCTTGGTAGTAAGTTGCGACAGGTAACTTTTTCAAAGAGAAATAAACATTGCAATTTAGATGAACAAAGCAAAACATTCAATTAAGTATAATCTTAAGGAGTGAAAACGCAAATTTTAGTCAAAAAATACTTGAAAACTTTAAATGGAGATCAGTACTGTTTATTGGCTAAAGAAATGTTGTCAATTAATGTCTTAATCACTGACCGCGGTGGACTGCTATCGCGATATATGGTTACCTAAAATATATATTCTCGAAAACATCGACGTAAAACTTCAAAATAATAGCGAACCCCTTTCATTATACCGATTAAACTTAAAAGGTGGGGTTCTCATATACCGCCGAGCTACCTGCGACATAGCTGCCTGTGCAGGAGACACCGTTCCGATATTTGAACAGAAGTCGCCGACAACAGAAGCCATGTCAGTCTTTACCGCCGGCATGCATGCGAAGTTCACTCGAGTTCAACTTCGCAGGCATGCCGGCGGTAAAGAGTGCGATGTTTCCTGTTGCCGGAGACATTATGTCTTCATATGTCGGAAAAGTATCGCAGGGCACCTCAAGTAGTTTAAGGCCTGGGACTAAGGGGTCTACCTGTGGAAAATGAATTATTGACTATAACTTCGGCGTAAATGATCCTCGTCCTTAACATTTTAAAATATAAATATTGCGTAAATTATTGACCAATTAAGAAAAGAAATCGAGCAACAACATTTTTCTAATTCATATTATATATTTCTAACACTTCGCGTTTGGAATGACCATCCATTGCACTTCAAAAAAAAATTGTGAGGGAAAACGTCATTTTTAATGCCCAGATTTAATCATGAATTATTTCAGAAACCTTCAATATTAAGCTTCGCGTACATTTATTCCAAAAGTAGAAAGTTAGGTATGTTTATCCTCTTTCAGAAATGCCAATTTGTTTATCCCAACAAAGTAAATTCGCCACCAATTCTCCAATTTCCTTATTTTATTTAATTTTTGGTCACGTGACATGTCACCTGACCATAATTAAACGTTATGGCACAAGAAAACCTCAAGATTTACTTTCGGGGAAAAATTTATTTTGTTTTAGGTCTCCTAAAGAGCGATATTGCAAATCATTCATAAGCTCAGAATACACCTTTCACCCAGGCCTTCAACCACTTGAGAGTACCGGCGGCTACGTCACAGGTACTTCTGCAGCATATAGCACGTGAAGTTCAAATGACAAATCCAGTTGAACATAATTCCCTTGTAATATTTCAAGATTCGGTTGATCCGGTTAAACGATTCGCTTGATCGGGTTAAACATTAATTCCAATGTGTACCCAAGATTCCCAGATTCGCTTGCTCTATCTAAGGTTTCAAAGTTAATAAAGTTTCCACGTTTTAATCCAAGATGCTCTTGATCATGTTAAAAATGTTAATTGCAATGTGTTTTCAAGGTCTCAAAGTTAAGAAAAGTTCCAATGGTAATCGATGATTCCAAGGTATAATAAGTTCGCTAAAGTCCGAATCCGTGTCCCATCCAGAAGTCCAATCCATGTCACAAGCCAGTCCTTGATCGACGACGACAATATTTTCGCGATTTCGATTCACTATCAACCTTCAAAGGTCAAGTTGAAATTTACACGATTTGACGTCCCATCGTCAAGGTGTTTTGGATAAGAAAATAAAAAAAAAAAAACTGAACTCTAGTAGCTCTGCTTGGCAAAAACTGGAGAACTCCAACTGGAAAAATCTATCCGAAATCCAGTCTCCCCTACCTGACGCTACTTAAACCTTAAAGACCTAAACAAAAAAAGAATCATGAGGAGAAAAAACCCAAACTAAAAGGAAATAATTTCGCCTCGGTCGCTTCCCATGAGCTGCCACTATCCCGAAGGATTTCGCTGGTTAACAAGTCATCCTAAGCGGACTCTCCTAAACCCCGAGTGCGAAACTGACAAGCGACAAATTTGGCAAGGAATGTTCTGAAACGTTGTTCAGAGGAAGCAAATCGATTAAACATCAATAAAGACTTTTGTACAAACCCATTGGTCGGTTTGGGAAAAAAAAATATTCGATAAAGATTTTGTGCAATCCTGTTGGCTGGCTGTGCAATTTGTTTCGTACCATGGTGTGCCACAGACATCCCAGGGAATGAAGGTGTTTAGGAGCTGTAATACCTCATGCAAGAAACTCAGAATAACCGATAGTTTCTTAAGTTTAAATTTTTAGTGACGTCATTTGAGAACCGGAAATTTAAGACCTATCAAACGACCTAATAGCTGTTCTCTAACTCTACCCCGACCCTGGTTTCAAAGATGATAAAGCCTTACCCTTTATGCTTAAATTTCAAAGCAAAGCGGTCAAAATACATATCCAGTCAGACCAAAGGGGGTCAAAAGCTCTTTTCCAAAATTTGCTCAGGTTTTTATTATTTGCGTATTTTCTAGCGCAGAAAAGGACGTGTAGATTGAGTAATACTAACCAATGCGAACGTGCCGAGAAGCAAGGTAGCCCACGAGTAAGCCTTTTGTCGATGTCACAGAGGACTGTCTGTCCGTGCATTCACATACGATTTTCAATGTCTGCATTGCATTTCATGGTACGAGTATTAAATTCTTACCGCACTGAAAAATAATTTACTCCTTCGTTCATATTTCGTATTTGAGGTCTACATCTAACAGCGCATATCATGCAACATAATAACCCACACAAACCTTTTCGATGCCTGCCAATTGATCTCCACACTCCATGTCGCACAAACGTAATTCGCAGTGAAGTCCTGACTGCAAATAAGAGGTGATATAGGAACCTCCAGTGAGAGCGTTTAACGCTTTCGACCTTTACAATTCTGAAACTAAAAGCACCAAAGTTTGCGGAAATGCTTCATAAAATAAAAATGCAACAGATTAAGCGTAAAAGGGAAAAACCCCTATCCCTGCGTGCATTACAAAGAACCCTTGAGAAGGTGAATTGGAAAATGAAAAGGGGTTTTTCCCATCTCTTGTTTCCACCGACCTTTCGACGCCTGCCACGAAAGCTATTTGACATGGAAACAGTTACTTGTGGAAACGGACTGCCGGGGACGGATGGCGGACGGCAAAAAATAATAAATAAATGAATAAATAAATAAATGTTTAAAACCAACAAGTAATAAAATAAAATATTAAATAGAAACATAAGAAGAAGAAATAAAATAAATTAAAAAGAAAACATCACTTACCTCCACGGCCAGATACCACATCAGTGTACCTGCTCATTCTCGTCGACAAAGGCACGCGTAAACTGAGATTACATAAGGTGGCCTAACAGTTGGAAGTGACATCCGAGCCACAATGTCTTCCCAATCCTTCTATCTTTTGTTTGACGATAAGAAAACGTCAAAAGCAGTATTTCTGTTTCAGAGATCTATTTCTTAGTAACTAAATCACCTGTTTATTTATATGTCTTATTTGATTAATTTATAAATTCTTTCTTTCTTTATTGTTTATTAAGTTGTTTATTATTATCTGCCGTCCGCCGTTTGTAGTCCGTCGTCCGCATCGTCCATTTCCTCACTTTACAATGTCCCTTCTGAATATTTACGTCTTACACTCATAAGGAAGTCTATCGTTCGATGGGTCTCTTTTTAACATTGCATTTTAGAGTATAGTAAACAACTTTTTTTGTTAATTAACTCTTAAGACGCCTAAAATACTCCCGAAAGGAACAACGTGATGTTTGAGTGCAACGAGGTAGTAGACAGTTTTTTTTTTTTTTTTTTGTAAGCACGTGGCAGACTAATTATTGTTTTAAACTGAAAGTGCTTCAGTAAGGATATTTGATACAAAGGGAAAAACCCCTACGCAGAGGTTATCCAGGAGGATGAATGCTTTGCTCAAATGGTTTTCATACCCCGTCTTTATCACGACAACTGCAATTGCAAGCATCGCTCAAGGTTGGTATTCTTCTAGCTAATAGAGTCGGAATATTAGTAGCAATAACTTACGTTTAGAAAGGTGGCGAACATGTCCGTTACCTTATTGATGCAATTGATGTTGAGGGCCGCTTTCATCAAGATAATATGCGTCCGTGAATAGACCTTGTCACGGTTTCGGAAGCCATCTTGCCAAGTAGGCAACCGCGGAAGAAATTACAGTGTTTGCATGAGCATCTAATGTCGAATAATTTACGCAAAACGGCAGTTCCGAAAAAAAATATGAGTCGTAAACTAAAGCTACACAGCAAAGGATTTTACTAACAATTTTTGGGGCCCGTAACTGTGCATAAATTTCTCCAGACACTTGCTTTAGGTCTTCCATATACCTATTTTAGTGGGCAAGAAGATATATTTTACAGACAAATGTATAGAATACTATTAAAATTGGTTCAAGCGCATTAAGCTGCCTGTAACGCCCTCAATTTTTTTCAGTAGAATCGTTAGGAATGAAGCTCTAGTTTACAATTCATATTTTTTTTCTTCAGAACAGCCGTTTTACGGAAATTATTCGACATTAAAGGGACTGTGTGACTTGTGACAGTAGCTGATTGCAATCTCGACCGAGAGCTCTTCTGCGCGCGCATGTAGAAGAGAGAGTTCAAGAGCGCGCATTCCCAAACCCGTAAGCACTGGGGTCTAGAATGTAGCCGATTGTTTTTAAACCAATCTGAAACGAGTAAGTGATATACGCAACGAAATTTACATAATCCAAATTCACTGTCATGTTCGCGACGCAGAAGTACTTCGGGACGTGTAGTACGATTTTATATATCCCGTAATTCATATTTAGTCTGTACTATTCCTCAGATATATGTTGCAGACGATAGGAATATCCTTTTAATACAGGCTTGCCCTGCTTTGAAACAAACATTTCAATACCTACGAGTTTTTCTTACGGGGTCTTAAACGTGCGCTAATAAACCAGTCTCCTATTGCCAAACAAATTTTGTAAACAAACCTTATACTGTATTACTGACCTCTCTGTTCGCCTTGTAAAGTTACAAATATCTGCAAATAGTGCCTGACCGGTGACCAGAACACACGGCGAATAAGAATACAGATTATCCTAACAAAACCAAATTGTTTTTTTTTTTTGGGTCAGTGTTCCGCAAAACAAACGTTATCGAGTAGAATACACAAAGAAACTATCTATCTATCTATCTATCTATCTATCTATCTACCATTACTTTGCCTCCATCAAATAATTGATGATTCTTGCAAATTGGCCAGCGGTCGATAAATAAATAAATAAATAAATAAATAAGATAGAAGTGATAAATAATATTATAAATTAAATTAAAGGCAGTTTGTGAATGCCGTCAAAGAAGAGGCATTTACTGTCTCGTTTGGCAAGACGTTCCACTCGTTTATTGTTCTTGGGAAGTAAGAGAATTTATAATAATCAGTGAAAGCAAAAGGGACCTCATAAGCTTGGTTGTTCACGTGCCGGCTAACTCGACCCAGCGGCTTCAGATATTTCCCAGTGTCTATTCCACTTTGGGTCATTGAGGATTTTATAGAACATGACTAGCCTATCCTTTTTCCGTCTTTCTTCAAGGGTGTTCCATTGCAATTCCTGTAGCATTTCATCAACACTTGATAAATAATTGAAACGGTTTAAGACATACCGAGCTGAACGTCTCTGTACCATTTCCAGTTTCTTCACATTCTCCTTGGTATAGGGATCCCATGCTGCTGAGGAGTATTCAAGTAGTGGTCGGACCAAGGTCTTGTAAGCCAAAGATTTTAAATTAGGTGAATTAAGTGAATTAATTCTCAGATTTCTCAGACTAGCTAATAAACAGAATATTCAGGCAACTATTTATTTCAAAAACATCAACTCTGAAACAAATACATTCATACAATAAAGATACATTTCAAGTGTACCGCATCGGAGATTGTACGGCCTGTCTGTTAAAACTTTGTCTTCGATGGATTCTTTCCTCAAGCGTCACACAGCTGGGTTTTTTCCTTCCGTTTCAGTCACACGAGAGAGTACTATGCATTGTTGTTGCTGACAGTCGGAAATCATGTCGCAGAACAGCCTCACTCGTCGGTGCGTCCATGGCTGCATCGAGGAAACAACTTTTCAACTTTCTATACACATTTACCGTTTGAAAACCATCATGCAAAGGTAGATCATTGACTGTAGAAACTTAAAAGACAGAAATGAACCCCAGATGGCCATATAAAACGCTACATTTGATCTGTTTTTAGAAACACGGCCGGCTGGCAACAACGAATATTGCTTCGTAAACGTCTTCAGAATGACCTCGAATTCTCGACAACTTGCATAAAACTACAAAATATGTCGTTTAAAACGTCCAAATGGACCAAATACCTCTTCTTTAGTGATATAGTAGCTTTATTTCAAAGTCATGGTGAAGTGTACGTCAACACTAGCGGTACCACGGCAACCAGGTTGAACAGAGTTGCTTCTGTAAAGAGAAAGAAATCGGCAGAAAAACAAACCAGAGGATTAGGGCCAAGAAAGCGTTTTACTCTCCCTGCAAAATTGTCAAAATATTTTTATCAGCTGAGAAGACACGCCAATGTAATATAAATTTTAAACAATCCCGCCAAACTTACTGACTCTTCCTAACAATTATCCGGGAACATTTCAAAGTCATTGTGACGTGTACGTAAACACTAGCGTTACCATGGCAACCAGGTTTGGAAGCCATGTTTTTCTAAATTTGCATTTTTTTCAAAAAAGTAGGTTTAGTTCTGGAGATTGAAGAAGGTTTTCATTTAAAATTAAACAGAGTTGCTTCTGTAAAGAGAAAGAAATCGGCAGAAAAACAAACCAGAGGATTGGGGGCAAGAAAACGTTTTACTCTCCCTGCAAAATTGTCAAAATAATTTTATCAGGTGAGAAGACACGCAATTGTAGTATAACTGTTTTAAACAATAAGTTCTGGAAAGCGGAGTATATTTTAAGAACATAACGAATTGTGACAAGAAGCAAGTAATATTTATTAGTCATCACAGCTTTAACAGAATCAAGAAAAATCAAGTTGAACATAAGGCGGCTGTAGTTTGTCAATGAGTCAAGGCAGTGAATAAATTTTGTTGAGCCCATCAATTGAACTTGATGCTGAAAAGAGGAGTCAAATTGCGCTCCTGCCGTCTCTTGTATTCTTGTTTTCTTAGTAAAGGAGAAAAAAAAATTATTTCACTTCCGGTAAATCGGTCAACTTTTGAGTAGATTTTCTCTTAAATCCGAAGGTATATTCGAATATAAAACCAGATATGCATATTACATCATCTGAACTTACTGTAGAAAGATTTTTAGGGCAAAATAAAATGTCGGAAATTTGCTGGTGCAGATACCTTAAACTCGTCAGAATCAAAGTCTTTTGATTTTGGTTATAACGGGGCCACGGCGCCTATTCTGAGGCAGCGCTTATTAATTTTTTATTTTCCCTAAATGTGACGCTTATTCGAGGGCGGCGCTAATTCTAGTAAAAACGGTCATGCTGTCATCCTGGTTTGCCTCATGATTGTCCATGGCAAGAAGACCCAAGCAATGATTCTGGTTAACCCCTCTGAAGAACTTGTTCCCCAGAGCGGCGAATCTGTTATTATTATTATTTTTTTAATAATCTTTTCTCCGAATTTCACATTACTTCAGATTCAAGTTGCATAAATCTCAAGCGTGGAAGAAGAAACGAAATAGTCTAAGTAGACCGGTAGAACGCACTTTCTGGCATGAGTTAATTCATGAAATTTTTCTTGGATGTGAGATTTTTTATATTCAAGTGGAAGCTGGCGTTATTCACTGAAATGAAATGTTGGTTTAGAACATTTCAAATTTAATTGATTTTTTGAGGGATGTTTTGATAAACACGCTTGGAAATTTTTGCTTCAATTCGGGCCAACTTTTTTCGGGACCGTGCGAAGCCTGGTTCCTAACAAAGGACAAATTCAAGTTGGCGACGTGAAGCCAGACGAACTACGGCTGATTATAACGGCATTGAAGAAGCGTGAAAACATTAGGAACTGCAATTTCAAACCAATAAATGAAATGAACACAAGTTAAATTATTCATACAGTAATATTTCAGCTCAGTAGAAAACATGTCATTTAGAGCAGCAACTCTGTTCTGTATATCGATTGCCGTCCTAATTATCGATCTCTTTAGTAACAACCAAGTTTGAAAATGCCTTCTTTAACAACTTCGCTTGGATAACTTTAACTTACCTTCATTAAGAAGTTTGAAGCGACACCTTTCTTGTTTGGTGGGGGTGTTTTAATGTCAAACAAGAACGCTCTAAGTAGCGTTGAGTCTCGCGTGTTTGTAGATACGATAAACAGTGAGGAAGCGAATAGAGCGCGAGTGTTCGTCATTCGGAGGGGGGGGGGGGGGGGGGGGGGCTCCGCATATAAAAGGGCTGGGGATGCTCGTCGTCTTGCTTAGGGGTGTAAATTTCGGATTTTGGTCTCACTTTCGGTGTTCTGGGCAAAACGCTATTATATTTAGCTGTAAAGATCTCGTTTAGGGTTGCACGTGCAAAAATATAAAAATATGTGTATTGTCTGTGTTTTCAGTAACATAGTCTCTTTTAGGGGTCAAAAAAGCTTGGGCTACAGCAAATGAAAAAGTTGAATTATGCTTTCGACCTACTGCACAGGGTCCAGAGGAGTTGAGTGTGAATAAATGAATTACTTATTTAAAGTCTCACCTCGAAAAATGTTTATAGCTGTCGCTTAGCGCGATTAATTAGCCCAATGGGATCTTTATGAATCTACTGTAAAGGATTTCTTTGCTTTGTAACTAATCCAGATCGACTTTGTTGTTCGGTATTTTGAAAATCAATAACCGCAAGCTATATCCTCGTTGGTGCACAGCAGGTCGTCCGAAGGGTGACGGAAGACCGTAGCCCAGGGAGTATACTTGTACCACGTGACTTAGTTCGTTGTGAACCGCATTTCTCGGTGACGGAAGTGAATGAGACCGGAAACGCAAAAGCAACAGACCGCTGCTAATTCGAGAATCAAAACATCTGCTGAGGAGGGAGTTTTAAAGATCTTAGAGATCTATGTGAAGGCAACAGAGTTTTAAGAAGAGTCCTGTACGACATTAACAGGGACGTGAAATCAAAAGGGACACTCTTGAACAACGTAGATTATTGTCTCAGCTAAACTTGTTCTACAAGATCCAACAGGGCTTAGTAGGTATTTCACTCCCTCCTGAGGTGTGTCCTCTGGATAGGGCCTCTCGCCTTCCAAATGTTTCCCCCTATCGTCATATCCAATCTAATTGTGATATATATAAATTTTCATTCTATCTAAGATCGATCGTGATGTGGAATCAATTACCTATGCGTAATCTACCTTTGCCAACTTTTAAATCAACAATTATGCCAACCATTAAATCTATGGTATGATGCCACTAATTTAATTAGACTTGTTTATCACATTTTGGATGTTAATTAGTTTTTATTTATGAATTAGTTTTTATGAATTATATTTTATTGATGTAAATTTAGCCCTCCTAGTATAGTTTTTACTGTTTTAGGAGTATCTTATTAAAGTATTAAAGTATTAAAGTAAAGTATTTGTTGTGAACATGTCAACAGTCTTCGATGTCTTAAGGAGGTTTCGCTTGTGTAAAGGCTTCCCAGTACTGAGTCGCAAAACGCACAGGCAAAGACGCAAGAGGTAAGATTGTTGGGACCACCGAAGAATGACTCAGTCACGATGATATCACAGTTGCCTTGTACCTCCGCTCTACTCAGTATTACGTTTTATTGCAACAGTACACACGACCTGTAAATCACTACCTGTAATAATTTAAGATTCTCCAAACAAAACTAATGAGTTGGGCTTAACGTGACACAGCATTGCACAAAAACATTACATTCGTGGACTAAAGAAAATCGCTTAGTTATTCAGATCTAGAAGGCACTTTGGAGAAAATTGGAACCCTTATTTAGGCGTAATAAAAAGCTTCACGATCACGCTTCAAAAAAGTGTGCCACACAGTCGTTTTTTAGTGTCGTCACGCAACGCTCCTTCCTGCTAATAACCACAGTAAATCGATATGTGTGTCATGATCTCTCAGTGTGAAACATGCAGGTAAAATCACATTTACTCAGTGAAAATGTAGAACGTTCCAGAGCATAACCTACTCAGCGAACGAAAAAAAAACTTTATTGAAACGAGCATCATTTTGGCCTTGAGGTAAAAGTCGTGTTGGCTTACCATCTCCTTTTATTGCTCTAATCTTGAACACATTTACTTTACTACTTCATTTCCGTCATCATCTGTTGCGGTGTACAGGTTAGTCGGTTTATAGAATGTGTAACGAAACCGTAATGCGATTAAAAATAACCCATTTTTTCAGAGGTTTTCGACGGGTTTTGATATTCTAATAAACACATCTCCTCTGGATCCTGTGTCTGGTGCGTCATTTGAATCATTGTATAAAATAAAGTGTACGCTCATTATTGTACCGAACTTGTGGGGCGCAAATCCTTCTTTTATTTAAATCACCGTCTGCTCGTACATTTCCTCTCCGTTGAACGGGAGAGATAAATTAACGACGATTTGCTTGTTGTTTTTTACCTCATCATCGAAGTTCTGCTCATAAATGTTCTTCCCTGTTTCAACATCTGATGTATTCACTTCTTTCAAAGTTATCAACGCTTTCAAACGACAGAATTCGTGGAACGACCCATTCCGAAAACGCTCGACATCTTTTAGTATGGGTCTACCACGAATGGTGTGTGGATTTTTAAGCGAGATCACCGTATAATCCATTAATCTTTGCAATTTTTTCGTCTCAAAACATAACATTCGGACAATGGCACGCTGTTTTTCGAAGTGTTCACAGAGATTGAAAGCATCGAGTCGATTTTCATCCCCAGATTCTGCGCTACCATGACCCGGAACACGTGTTTACTAAACCATTCTTTCTGTCACGTTTTTTCGCACGTGAAGGTCAGAACCAAATTACCATAAGATCAGAAAGAGCACGTGTTCGCAGTTGTAATTTTTATTATGTCTGTTTTAGCCTGCGAGCAAGCTCTCCTATTTGGGTAAGCGAAGTGAGCCTCGCGAGAACGCGCGAGCGAAGGGGCCGAGGAAAGGAGAGCTTGCAACGATCTCTCATAAATTTTAATTTCCACCCCGGAAACCCCGGGACTCCGCAAAGCGTGAAAACTGTCACCGCAAACGTGCCGCAGATAACCTGAGATCAGGCGTTATTTTTTTTTCTTTTTTCTTTTGCTTCTTTGCTGAGACATAAAGGGCTAATAGGGAGAGGGCATGATCTCAGGCTATGCCGCAGATTAGAAAAGTGACAACCGCCTGTCAAGTAAGTTAAGACAGCCGAGGACGCGTAGAATTATTTATTTATTTATAAATCGCTTTTGCAACAGCATCAAAGCAATGTTTTTATGTTTTTTTTTCCACGGGGACATCGAACTTCAACGTGTCCGCTCGGATAAGAACTCACTAATTTGATTCTCGTTTCGTTTACTTTTGAAAAGTCATCCCTACTGCAGTGTAGAAGACTACTCCCCATCGCAATCACCAACAAAAACATCATATATTTGTCCGTCTGGAACTGGAGAATAGCGCTTTCCTGTACTTGGTTCTCTTAAGTTTTACTCCAGTAGCTTCCAACTCTTTCTCTTTTCCTTCTTTACGGTCAAGCTACACAGCTACACTGTCAAGTACATGTTTCTGAATTCAACCGAGCGAAGAAACCGATGTTGGAAAACAGCGCTTGAATCACTCTTCACTTTCACTCTCCCGCGGTTTTCAGAACTAAACAAGGTGCTTGACACAAACGAATACAACTCAGTGATGAAGGGTTTTCATTTTCCTTCCACAAGAACTACAAACTCGATCCGACTTATCCTCGGCTCGCAATATTCTCTTTACGAGAATTACATCAAACGAGCCCGTCTGCTTTGAGGGCTGAAACAAGTTCTCGGTACCAATCTGATCCCCCTGAGAACCAAATTTGACACACAGACGAAGCGGGTGCCAGCTTAGCCTGTTATCAATCAACTTTGATTTCCGGAACGTCATTTTTCAGCCAATGGTATTTCCCTTCGTCTGGGCGAAGTACAAATGAAAATTTGTAAGGGATGGTTGCAAGCTCTCCTTTCGCCGGCCCCTCGCGGCTTCGCCGCTCGCTCGCGCGTTCTCGCGAGACTCGCTTCACTCGCCCAAATAGGAGAGCTTGCTCGCAGGCTATGTCTGTTTCGCAATTACGATTTTATCGGCTTACTATGTCATGTAAGCATGAAACTTAACTGTTTTAACGAAAAAGATAAAATCTGATTTCTTACATGGAAGAAAAGCTCTTAAACGTGATAAACATTGCGCGTTATTCCAGTCATCCCCCAAAATAAACCACATGCTCATCACGAGACTCATTTCCATACAATGAAAGTCGTCACGATTCTTATCCCCAGTTTCCACGGTCTTCGCTTGGAACGCGGGGCCTACAAACTAGGGCCTACAAACTAGGTCCGACAAAAAAAAAACGACTGCATTTTAAGAGTCTCGCTCTGCTCAAAGCACGCTCGACTAAAAAGAGGCCTCAAATACACTTGAACGTGGCTGAACTGGTGTTGTTTAACGATGACATGATGTATTATTGTAACTTCCCACTTTTCAAGGAACAGAATTCCTCGCTTTTTTTTAATATCTGCCACGAAGGTTAGCATTTTGTCTTGACAATTCACCAAATAGAAATGGCTTTACTGAGAATAGGATAACCTCGGAGCGGGGGAGTGATTTTCTTGCTTCTCGCAAGTCAGCCAAAACATGTTAGTTCATCTATTAACAAGCGTGATGTGAAACTAATTGACCTAAAAATGGTATTTTTTGTAAAAAAAATTCATGTGCGTAAGCTCCAAACTTAAGCAACTAAAGCATCAAAACAAAGGATAAATACCTTCTTCTTGTTTTCCTCGTTTCCGTTTTTGAGATAAGGGAACCAAACAGCAGATATAAACCTTTTCCAAAGCTTACTCTAGCCGGACTTTTCTCTCAAGAACCTCGCAAGAAACTCTTTCTTCGCCGACATAAGGCTAGTCTCAAAATATTCGAAGACAAGGCATGCAAGGTACCAATAAAAAGCTCTTTCTTCGCACCTTTTATCTCGCTCGTCAAAACATTGTTTATTAGTACCAGTTCTCTCTCACATGGCGATAAAGCCTGACCGATTTTCGCTCTTGGCGGGCTGGCGATATGGCCGCGTAGAATTTCAAAGAAGAGGACTGGGGAGACGGGGACACTAAACTTGGCCAAAATTGGCACAGAAATTTCCAAGCGTGAAAACACTTATTAGTATTTGCCTCTTGCTACGTGTCCATCAACACATTCACCACCAGTTGTTCCGAAGAGAAACTGCCCCGGACACCGGCGGTTTCAAAAATCCGTTATCGCCATTTTCAGCACGACTACTAGACTCATATAAAGGTTAGCACTCATCTCCATACTCCAAACTGACATTTCCCTCTCACAAGACATTCTGAGACATTTCCCTTTTCCTACATGAAAAAATTCAGTAGAGCGAAAGTAGGAATTGAACCCAGAGCGATGAATCTGCAGGCCATCACCTATACCGCTACGCCACTGTGGAAAATAATCATTAAAATAGGATAAAAATAGAAAAGGCTGAACGTGTAAGTGCAAAAAAAAAAAAAACGAGAAAAGAAAAGGTGAGAAAAAATAATGCAAGAATAAACGAGAAAAAAAGCGAAAGAAGCGAAAAAACTACACACAAGCATTTGGAGAACTAAAGTGCGCCTATACCAAGAAAAAAAGGAATTAAGTTTAGAATTGAACAAAGCAGTACTAGAGGCATTCTGAATTTCAGAGCTAAGGGAATTAAATATTTTGGGCCCTTGAAAACGAAGTCAAAATTTCCTTACATTTGTCCTATAGTAGGGCAAACGGAAGGAATTCTTACTCCTAGTGTTATATGAATGTATGTCACAGTTAAGCAAAAATATGTTATTGAAACTATCAGGAAACAGACCGTTTTTATAAAGGTACATATCTTTACCTATTTGGAGTTTGATAATGCCTTACAATTTTAGAATTCGTAAGCTTACAAAGATAGGATTGGCATGTGCATCAAATTAAAGAACTCCTGGAAACTAGTTTCTCAAGATTAAAACGCTTAATTAAGATTTGACTGATAAGTTGAGCCCCACACAGTCGCACAGTAATGTAAATAAGGATAAGGCAAAAACTTGATTTGTAAATAATGCTTAATGATTTTGAGACTTTTCTTGCTAAGTTTTGTATTTGAGATTTCCAAGATAAGTGTTCATCAAGTATAACTCCCAAAAACAGAACTTCATTTACACGATCAATTTCAATATCATCAATTGACAAATGTAAGTCAAGAGTTTGCTTGTTTTGTTTTGTTTTAAATAGAATAAAATTTGATTTTTTATGTTTATAGAAAGCCTATTAGCCTGAAACCAGCTTGATAGTTTCTTCAATTCATTATTCACAATTTCCATCAATCGATTTGGGTCGTTATGAGAAAAAAATATGTTGGTATCATCGGCAAAAAGTATGAAATCCAAAGCCTTTGACACATTACACAAGTCATTAATGTATAGCAAAAACTATAAAGGACCTAAAATTGATCCTTGAGGCACTCCACATTTGATGTATTCAGAGGAAGAATTATAGCTATTGTACTGTACAAATTGAGTTCTACCAGAAAGATATCTTTTGAACCACTGTAATGCAACACCACGAACCCCATAAAACTCTAGTTTAGCAAGTAGGATATCATGGTTCATAGTGTCGAAGGCCTTGGATAGGTCAATAAATAGACACCACGTAACTTTTCCGTGATCAATCGCATCTGAGAGTTTATCATATATTTGAACTAACGCATAGGCAGTAGAGTGATTTTTCCTAAAACCATATTGATTATTACAAAGGATGTTTAATTTATTCAAGAAATTGATCAAATGATTATAAACAATCCTTTCTAGAGTCTTAGAAAAAGCCGGCAAAAAGGAGACTGGTCTATAATTGGTAAACAGAGAGAGATCAGCTGTTTTAAATAAAGGAACAACTTGGGCTATCTTCATTTGATCGGGAACGGTACCAGAACTTAAAGATAAATTCATTATGTACATTAATGGTACGGTTGGACAATTAAATCAATTATTTCTTTAATTACGTTCATAGTAATTTAGTCATAGCCTGCAACAGTTCCTTCACGAAAACTAGCACAGATTTAGTTATTTCCTCCTCAGTAATTGGTTGTAGGTATAACGAATTCATAAATGCTCCAGAAAGAAAAGAAAGGTGGGAAGTGAGACAAGGTGGAATAATGCAAGCAATGAATTCCCAAAGATTTTAATCAATGACAACAAGCATTAATATATCTCACTAATAGCGGAGCTCTCCCGCGCGTAGCGCGCCAGCGGAGCACCATGGGTAAGAAAATTTGGTAAACTTACCATCCGAGAAAATTTGGTTATGACGTAGCGTACGAACGACCGTCCGTACACCCACTACATGTAAGCCGATGCCAAATGTCAGGTTATTTTGGCGGGAAAGAGTATGGCCACCCGCGTCTTGTGAAGCAGACACAACTAGAGAGTCAATAAAAACGAGAACGGAAAGCGGAAAATGTTTCTGTATCCGTTTTTTTAAGTATTAAGCTTAGCTTAATTGTCGTGTCCACAAATTTGGAATATAGAGAAAGACAGAGAAAAATTGAAATTAGGGCGACAGGCCAGCGAAGCTCAACGAAAAAAGGAGCGAGAGTGAGAGAGAAAAAACAAAAGGAGACATTTTCTGCTGGAGGAACAATATGAAATTTTGAGCTTCGCTTTTAGCCCTAGCTAAATCTACATATTATATTATCCGAATGCGTGTAAAATAAACGCTGTATAAAGAAAGGTATATATAAAATGCATCCTCCAAAATCAGTTTGGATTGTTATTGACAAATGCACAATATAAAGTAAAGACGTATTTAAAAAAAACTTTCAGAAACTTAAGCATCTTCCATTTAGTGAATTGTCACTGAATTGTACTTATGCGTTTCTGTTGTATTCATTCTTTTACGTCATGAGACCAATACAAATAAGTATTCTAAATGAACAGGAACCCTTAATTAGTTCAGTTGGCCCACATCGGTAAGAAAATCGCTTGCTTTATTTGCCTCTCTGCCGGGGAAAATTATGACCTCAATAGTGAAATACAGCAGGAAGGTTATCTGCTAAAAACGATGCTGTTGAGTTGATTGTTTAAGCTAATTGTCTCCTCGTTACAAGGAACGTGATCCACAACGATCCACAGCTGATAACTGATTGGGCTCATGGAAAGAAAGTGCTGCGAAACACATAAAAGAACAATCTCTTCTCCTCGAATCCCCATTGAAACGATCGCTACCTTTGCAAAATGCTTAACTTTATAAATTACAACTAGGTAAACTTACCGGCTCGGTAACAAAAAATATTTAACTGCCCCTCGCACTCGTGGTCCGACTCTCGAATGCTAACCTCGTCATACACAACAGTCACGAATGTCTAACCAAAAGGTAGCAGATTCAAGAGTGCTAAGGAACTATAATAAGATTATCGCCATTTCTTTTTATAGCGCGTTCAGAAAGAATTAAAGATTTTCACTTTCTTAGCGCTCACAAAATTATCAGATAAAAAAAAAATTGGCTGCCATTTTACTTTGCTGGATTGGGTGCTACGCGGCGGGGACTGGGAACTGGTAAAACAGAGAAGCAAACTTCCAAACTCCCCGACAAATCGAGTTTTCAGACGCTTTCAATACAAAGATAGGTAGCTACCCTGTGTGAGCCGCAAATAGGCAGTACTTTGCAATTGTTCATCGAATTCGCGTCGGTTCTTAGGCGCCATGAATTGAATTTTATTAAATCGTGTAATGTTCGTTTTGAAAGAAATCCTAACAATTCACTGCTTTTAAAAGACTTTCATCTCTTAATAACATAGTAACCTTAATCGTAAAGGGACTTAAAGAGAACTCGAGAAAAACGTAAGCCGTTTCGTTATAACGTCGGTCCTACTTACGTCAATGATGTCAGTAACCATTAAAAAAATACATAAGAAATTCATCGAAGAAAACATGGGCGACGCCGGGCATCCAACCCAGTACATTTCAAAAGTAAAAGCCAGTAAGCATAAGAACGTGAAGATAGATGACTAAACTGTGAATTGCAGAAATACTTACGGCACTCCTTCAGGACTGTTTGATGTCTACAAATATTTGCTTAAACATTTAATTTTTGGTGTTGCAGAAACATTTAGCGTGAGAGGAAAACGACTTGCTTAATCCAGCTACTTTATGAGTTCGCGTCCAGGAGGAAGAGAATTGGTCTGGCAATTAGCAGGTATCTCAATGTTCCTTATTCAAACGAACTACTATTCTACGATTCCTTAATTTAACCATATTTTTACTACTGCAAGATAGTTTGAGCTTCGACCTATAGAACCAATCTTTGCCGTCTTGTTATCCTGCAAAAGCTCATTATTAGAATAATTAGAGCGGCTGTCTATAAATATCGACCAGGGGTGGGAAAAATAAAAATTTCGAAAAATCCAAAACAATTCGGTGGACTACCCTAGGTACCTTAGTAATGACTATATAAATTTTATTTTCATCGGTTAAATATTTTGGCAATACAGCGAGTGTAAAGATTGACCGCTTCACGAACCCCACCGGGCCGCTTTTTCGGGACGCGCGACAGGGTAACGAAAAAAGCTCGATTTTAGTCTAATTCAAACATCATTCAATTCACAATGCTTCTCATCGTATTAAAGGGATTTCAAAATACATTTTGAGTGGTAATATGCTTCAATTGATTGCAACCAGAATATTTTACGGATTTTAAGATAATTGAATAATTTTGAGGATTTCACCCGAGCAAAATTTTGTCGAAATTCGAAGGCCTAAAATTCAACCCGATACATCGTTTTAAGAAAAAAAAGATATCTGACATTAAAAAGCAATCCTTAAGCTTTCGAAATATGGGTTCAAAACTTTGGGCAACATGTGAAATGAATTTTTGGGAAAGCGAAATTCAGGGAGCACTTGAGTAAAATTTGACCTCTCTGACTTGACAGTTATGAGTTTCGGCGCGACACGGTGAATTCCAAAACAAATCGTTCAGCCCAGGTACGTTTAATTCAGGCGATTCCAAGTCCCACAGTGATACACACGTAACTGAAATAAAGTAAGATGGAAAATTGTACCTCAATGCTTAGCCAAAAAGAAGGTCAAATCCCGGCTTTTTATCGTAACCTGTAGCTTAACACTAATGTAAACATGAAGGTCAAGTACTCGTATCACGACACAGCAAAGTGTTCAAACTTTGCACCAAATATCTATCTTTTCTAGTAAATATGAGGTCGGCAATATTTTTGTTTGTACCTTATGTCCTTGCTTGTCTTCATGACTGCAAAAACTGAGGCAAACTGCAACGAAACCCCCGCGCACTTGACGTATGTCAAGGATGCTGTTACGTGAGTCGAGAATGCGTTACATGACATGACAGTCACCAATAGATTTTTTCTTTCGTCGTAAGAAAAATGCCATTTCTTATGAACACGTTATTACTATACTATTTTTTTCTCCCCATTTACCTCGCAGCTTTACGGTCGCAAACATGTGAACCCAAACGTCATGAAACATGTCAAATAGTATTCATTAGCGTTATGTAAATACATGTTTTTTGTTTGTTTGCTTTGAGTCAAATGTTACTTTTCCATTCCCATATTAATTAGTTCTAATTTATAACGATTGAGAAATATCCTAACACGTTGTGTAGAAGCTGGTCACGGAGACCGCTTTCGCAAT
Organism: Porites divaricata; assembly: GCA_038088405.1. NCBI lineage: Eukaryota > Metazoa > Cnidaria > Anthozoa > Scleractinia > Poritidae > Porites > Porites divaricata. Next base: position 28,061,170 of record JBBMOI010000008.1, on the reverse strand, counting down.
ACCTTATATACCTTCATCGATTTCTTGATAGTGCGGTTTTCTTTAGAAATAAAGTTTTCGGTAGCGAGAGCTCGGCTATAGCAGACGTCTACTACTCGCTGATGTGCAACCACACAGAGTGTGAATATGGAGCGCTGGTTGGGGGTGAGTGTGGTTCAAGTACCAGATACTTGAGCACAGAGAACCTACCCATCAGGGAATGTAGCCGATCAATTGAGCGCCACATTACAGAAACACTGCAAACCAGCTTTGCCAACTGTGGTTTAAACACTGAAGCAGAGCTGTTATTAGCCAGGGCGGGTAAGTTTGAGACATGATTATACATATATATCTTTTAAAAACTCACCTGTCTGTTTTTTTTTTTTTTTTTTTGCTTGATATTGTTAGTTATGATTTTCCATCACTCTCTTCGTTGTCTTTTCCTCGCAAGAACTTTTTTCTTGGAATTTTGGCGTGAAAGGTTTTTGGGATTTCTCCGATCCTCAAATCTTCCCTAAAAATCTAATGGCTATCCCCAGTCCACAACAGAACTCGGCAGACCAAGCGCAGTTTGCCCTCAATCTTAAGAGAATAGGAAATAAAAATTCATTGTTTTATCGTCATTTTCACTTTGTCCCAGGTGATTTGGATTTGATCACTCAAAATTTCAAATGACGATTTGGCCGAAGCACCATGACGAATTTGGCATCGGATGGCGCTGCCGACAAATGTGATGTAAAGTTCCCCTGGCTCTGGCCTCCCATCATGTTAAAAAGAGAAGGAGGAAAGAAAGGACGCTTTCTTTTGCGCAGTCAAATTTGATCTGCAGCCTTATGACACTTGGCAAGCCACAAATTAATTTAAACTGAGGACCAGGCTAAGCATAAACTCGCCTTCCTGTAAAAGGAAATCCAGCGCTATAAATGGAAGACTACCTTCCCCCATTATAATAGCTTTTTTTTTCTTTGTCAGCAATATGTAGGGCGTGTCGTGGGTCGCTGACGGAGGAGGCAAAGCCTCAACCACCAGAGGAAATTGCCACCACCTGTTACAGAGAAACACGGCGCACGTTCCCTCGTACGGTCTATGTGCAGGAAGAATCAGTGGTGGCAATTTCCTCTGGTGGTTGAGGCTTTGCCTCCTCCGTCGGCGACCCACGACACGCCCTACATATTGCTGACAAAGAAAATAAAAAAGCTATTATAATGGGGGAAGGTAGTCTTCCATTTATAACGCTGGATTTCCTTTTACAGGAAGGTGAGTTTATGCTTAGTCTGGTCCTCAGTTTAAATTTATTTGTGGCTTGCCAATGACAAATGCACACTCCAAAAAGTATCAATTAGAATGATAATTCGAAAAGGCACAGAGTAGACATAGATATTTGAGTTAATTAAAGTATACAGTACTAAATATTTTAGTTTTGTTCAAAAGCACCATCATCACTTAGAGTACTACACTTACGAGATCCAACTGGTACAAGTATCATCGTAAGGCTGTAGATCAACTTTGACTGCGCAAAAGAAAGCGTCCTTTCTTTCCTCCTCAGAGCCAGGGGAAATTTACATAACATTTGTCGGCAGCGTCATCCGATGCCAAATTCGTCATGGTGCTTCGGCCAAATCGTCATTTGAAATGTTGAGTGATCAAATCCAAATACACCTGGGAAAAAGTGAAAATGACGATAAAACAAGGAATTTTTATTTCCTATCCCTGAAGATTGAGAGCAAACTGTGCTTGGTCTGCCGAGTTCTGTTGTGGACTGGGGATAGCCTTTAGATTTTTAAGGAAGATTTGAGGATCGGAGAAATCCCAAAAACCTTTCACGCCAAAATTCCGAGAAAAAAGTTCTTGCGAGGAAAAGACAAAGAAGAGAGTGATGGAAAATCATAACTATCAATATCAAGCAAAAAAAAAACGGAAAAGTGAGTTTTTAAAAGATATATATATATATAAGTATAATCATGTCTCAAACTTACCCGCCCTGGCTTATAACAGCTCTGCTTCAGTGTTTAAACCACAGTTGGCAAAACTGGTTTGCAGTGTTTCTGTAATGTGGTGCTCAATTGATCGGCTACATTCTCTGATGGGTAGGTTCTCTGTGCTCAAGTATCTGGCACTTGAACCACACTCACCCCCAACCAGCGCTCCATATTCACACTCTGTGTGGTCGCTCAGCGAATAGTAGACGTCTGCTATAGGCGAGCTCTCGCTACCGAAAACTTTATTCCTAACGAAAACCGCGCTATCAAGAAATCGATGAAGGTATATAAGGTATTGCGAAAGCGGTCTCCGTGACCCGCTTCTACACAACGTGTTAGGATATTTCGCAATCGTTATAAATTAGAACTAATTAATATGGGAATGGAAAAGTAACATTTGACTTAAAGCAAACAAACAAAAAAACATGTATTTACATAGAGGATATTACACGGTGGCTTGAAGATATGAATTTTATTTTCGAGTGGCAAAACAATATTTTACTCACTCGCTGCGCTCGTTCGTAAAATATTGTTTTTGCCACGAGAAAATAAAATTCATATCTTCAAGCCGCCGTGTAATGTTCTTTTTATTATATAGACAAAACGACATCGATAAAGTAATAGAGAGAAATGACCGAAATTACGTCATCGATAAACTGACGTGTGAGATTATGGAAAATAAACCACTCGGGTCCCGGATGTACTTTTTATGAATTTTACGAGTGGTATATTTTCCAGTAAAACACTCGTGTCTATATAATAAATAACGCTAATGAATACTATTTAACACGTTTCATGACGTTTGGGTTCACATGTTTGCGACCGTAAAGCTGCGAAGTAAATGGGGAGAAAAAAATAGTATAGCCTTATAACATGTTCATAAGAAATGGCATTTTTTTACGACGAAAGAAAAAAATCTCTTGGTGACTGTCATGTTATGTAACGCATTCTCGACTCACGTAACATCATTCCTTGACACACGTCGAGTGCGTGGGGGTTTCGCTGCAGTTTGCCTCAGTTTTTGCGGTCATGAAGACAAGCAAGGACATAAGGTACAAACAAAAATATTGCCGACCTCATATTTACTAGAAATGATAGATATTTGGTGCAAAGTTTGAACACTTTGCTGTGTCGTGATACGAGTACTTGACCTTCATGTTTACATTAGTGTTAAGCTACAGGTTACGATAAAAAGCCGGGATTTGACCTTCTTTTTGGCTAAGCATTGAGGTACAATTTTCCATCTTACTTTATTTCAGTTACGTGTGTATCACTGTGGGACTTGGAATCGCCTGAATTAAACGTACCTGGGCTGAACGATTTGTTTTGGAATTCACCGTGTCGCGCCGAAACTCATAACTGTTAAGTCAGAGAGGTCAAATTTTACTCAAGTGCTCCCTGAATTTCGCTTTCCCAAAAATTCATTTCACATGTTACCCAAAGTTTTGAACCCATATTTCGAAAGCTTAAGGATTGCTTTTTAATGTCAGATATCTTTTTTTTCTTAAAACGATGTATCGGGTTGAATTTTAGGCCTTCGAATTTCGACAAAATTTTGCTCGGGTGAAATCCTCAAAATTATTCAATTATCTTAAAATCCGTAAAACATTCTGGTTGCAATCAATTGAAGCATATTACCACTCAAAATGTATTTTGAAATCCCTTTAATACGATGAGAAGCATTGCGAATTGAATGATGTTTGAATTAGACTAAAATCGAGCTTTTTTCGTTACCCTGTCGCGCGTCCCGAAAAAGCGGCCCGGTGGAGGCCGTGAAGCGGTCAATCTTTACACTCGCTGTATTGCCAAAATATTTTACCGATGAAAGTAAAATTTATATTTTCATCACTAAGGTACCTAGGGTAGTCCACCGAATTTTTTTTGGATTTTTCGAAATTTTTATTTTTCCCACCCCTGGTCGATATTTACAGACAGCCGTTCTTAATTATTAGTATATCACATTTCAATGCTCATACAGACCCCATCCTTAAGGACCTCGTTATACTGAAATTCAATGATATCCATTTACTTCAACTGGGAAATTTATGTTTTCTTGCAAAAATTCATTCTTAGCTCCAAGGTTTAATAACAATTTTTTCCAAAGCAATCAATTCCACTCTTACGGTACAAGAAATTCTCCAGCCTACCGTTTATCGTATTGTCGAACAAGCACTAAGAAGTTCTCGCCCTTTTTTCAAGGACTTAAGAGCGACTTTTTCAGGGGACCGCGTGAGATCGAAAAATCGCGGCACATGATGGAAAAAATGCTTATCCTCATATTTCGTCCAGAGATACCTTATAGTGAGTCAAAAAATGTGGTGTATTTTTTTTGTTGAAATACTTTTTTCTTTTCCAGAAAAATCTCAAAAACTGTAACGGGTAGCCACCGCCATAAAATGACCAAAATAAAAGCGACAAGTAAGGGTACAAGAAGTTTGCTCATCAAAAGCGCAAAAGGAACTTAGGGTTTTGTAAATGTAAATATGTACGTAGGAGGTATTGACAAATGATTTAAGCCTAATAACATTATTGTAACGGTTATTTTGAATTTCCGGCAAATTTTTGAAAATCGCTAATATTTCATTGTTGTAAAATCCCATTTCGGAGCAGATTTTCAAGAAAACATTTTCCCATGCGGTATAACACAGAATGACTTGAAATTAATTTTCCTGTTAAGTGTAAATGGCCTTCTTTCCAATAATGCAAAAATTTATTTGGGGCTTTTATTCACTGCTAGGAAAAAGTCCGCTAAACTTTGAGGAAATCATGCATTGACTTGTCAACAAACGAAAGTAATCCGATTACGCTCTTTGTTATCAAAGCCAAAATTTCACACAAATCTTAGCTTTAAGCACTATTTTAGATCTAAAAGACAGTACAGTAAGCTTACCTTGTAGAGCTAGCGGTGGGAAATTGGTTTTTCTCACTATTTTTGTTTCAAATTGCCATCTCAACGTGAACAAACGGCACGCATTCCTGGCGGCTTTCCAGTGAACATCGCATTGCTCAACATTTTCAACCATATTTGAGCTTTTACACGTTAATCCCCTTCACGTTGACTAGATTCAGCTAAAAAGGACAATGTTGAGATTATTTAGAGTTGAAGTAAAGTGAATTTTGAACTCCAGAGTGACTGAATGTTCGCTAGCCAGTTGCAGTTTGTCACGCAATGAGACACAGGACACCCAACAATGTTATCGTATAACCTCAATCATTACTTTTGGAATAAGAACTCTTTTCCTGAAAGTATGAAAATCTTGCATTAAAAATAAAACAAGCTAATGCATCTGATATTTTCTTGGAAATCCGAATTCGAAATCGTATCTGTAGCCTTGATGAACTTTTTTGCAAAGCGTGAACGGTCTGACGATGTCTTTTTTTCGGCACTGTTGACGAAATTATGCGATGATGACACCGTGGAGAATTTTGTGATCGGCGATTCGATTAATGACGACCAATCCTAGGACTAGTGGACATAAAAAGTGACAAAAGCGTGCAAGAGTTGAAAATTAAGCAGAGGTTGTCGTACTCAGTACAGCTTGGACACTGATTTGCCTACGTCGATTAATCAGGGTCGTCCCAAAGGGGTGGAGGGGGTGGCCGGAGCCCTTAAAGTTTTGCTACGGAGCCCGGAAACCTAACATTATTTTACTTCGGAGATTGGTTAGTTTAACAAGAGATAAGAACCATCCATGAATCAGTGAAGTTGTTAGAGGGTAAGCAATGGTGAATCAAAGGCTCTAAAATAAGAAAAACTCCTACATATAGTTCTCATTTTACTTGGGGTCGTTCAATTTCAAAGTGTAAACGGTATTTTTTTTTTTAGGCGCGTATTGAATAAGCGCCTAAAAAATACCGTTTGGCACGAAATTTTTGCATTTTTTAATTTTTGTGATTTTTCCAGGGATCCGTAAAAATAATTTCCTACAAATAAAAATCACCGCAAAGATTTTTCCCACAAACATTTACTCCAGAGGAAATATTCTCTAATTTAAATTCGCTACACAAAAATGTAATACTGACTAAGAAATCGTGTCTGTTCAATTACAACTTGTCTTTTCCGTTCAGAAACAAAGCGGTATACAATGAATTACTGGTTAAAACATATAATGTACGCACACGCGTACGTCCCGTGATATTGTTATGTATTTCTATTGCAGGTAATCATACGAAAATATATGCTGGGTCTGGTACTTTCTGAAAATCGCAAAAACTAATTCCCGAAAAAGAGACATCTATCTGTCCTTATCGCAAAAATTAGTTCTCGCGAAACACAAAAAATCACCAATTCCGTGCCACACGGTAATAACAATAATAAAAATATCAAAATATGCGCCCATACTGGACAGCATCGCATACTCGGCTTAGGAACGTCTCGATCTCCTTCGGATGAGTGCACCCTCCCTTCCTCACTCACGCTTCGTCTTAAATTATTATCAAAGAAAGCAGGAAAGCCTGTTCCTTTCAACTAAAAATTTCTTTAATTTTGAATACAGTGGTTTCAATATGGGTTCAGGACCCACCTCGCCCCCGGCGCCTTTATCGTTCGGAAGATGAAGAGAGCCTCTGTGCAGAAGAGGGAGCCACCGAGTGCTCTTTATTATTTTAAAACATCACAAGCGCCACTGCTATACAAAAACAGCTAGCATCGACGTGACAAGGAAGACAGCCATAACATTTTTTTTCGTTTTTTGTCAGTTCCAAATTGACATTTATCTCCACGCCACGTGTTTTCCCAATCCTTGTAAGTGCGTTTAATACCATTGTTTAAATTGAAATAAAGCTTCGTTTCGTTGAAGGAAACTTACTAATCCCGCTCCCTTGACTTAGCTATGATCCAAACTTTATGTGGGTGTGTTCCTTTCGGCCAATCCAAAAATATATTTTTTATCTTAAAACGGAATTTGAGTTCCTGTAAACACAACAACGGACAAATCTAAATCCATTTTTTAATGCGGTGAATGAAGAAACTAGAAATGGTACAGAGACGTGCAGCTCGGTATGTCTTAAACTGTTTCAATTATTTATCAAGTGTTGATGAAATGCTACAGGAATTGCAATGGAACACCCTTGAAGAAAGACGGAAAAAGGATAGGCTAGTCATGCACTATAAAATCCACAATGACCAAACTGGAATAGACACTGGGAAATATCCGAAGCCGCTGGGCCGAGTTAGCCGGCACGTGAACAACCAAGCTTATGAGGTCCCTTTTGCTTTCGCTGATTATTATAAATTCTCTTACTTCCCAAGAACAATAAACGAGTGGAACGTTTTGCCAAGCGAGACAGTAAATGCCTCTTCTTTGACGGCATTCACAAACTACCTTTAATTTAATTTATAATATTATTTATTACTTTTATCTTATTTATTTATTTATCGACCGCTGGCCAATTTGCAAGAATCATCAATTATGTGATGGAGGCAAAGTAATGGTAGATGGATAGATAGAATGGCTTTTTCAAAAAGGATTTGCTAGATTTGAAATCCAACGGATACAGATCCAGATAAACGAATTTGTGATCTATCCCATTCACATAGGATTCGACACAGCGGCTCTCTCCTCCGCAGAGGCTCCCGCTGGTTATCCCGATAAAAATACAGTACAACCCCGGTAACTCGAACTCTGAAGGGAGGCAAAAAACGATTCAAATTGTCGGGGTGATCAAGGGAAAGGAAATTAACTTCGAGTTAGCGGGGAATTCGAGTTATCAGAGTTCGAGTTATCGAGGTTCTACTGTGGGTAGCAATAATCGAAAAGAAAGTGCGCGGGGGACGATGGGAAGAGAGAAAAGGTGGAAAGAGGCGTGGTATTTCCAGCTGGACCATCCCCAGATAAAGTCTCTTTCCAACATCAAACTAACAGCAGAAGAACGTAGCGTTCCTGCTGTTACAGTAGTAGAATCTGTTTATTAACCATATAATGGTACAAATTCCTAAATAAATAGGTTAAATTAACAAGGCAAATGAACTGCAACTCCTCTACAAATAGGCATGTAAACAGGATAGGCGCTCAATTGAGTTTCATAAAAAAATTAAAAAAATAAAAATAAAATAAATGCAAAGATGCAAAGACTTTCTTGATTCCTTAAGAGGCGTTCGAAGCAGCATTGGAGGTCTTCCACCCAGTTCAAGCCAGCTTCCAGGAACGCAGCAAATCGGCTCGACATAATACGAACGCGGTGTGCAAGCTCTTCGGTGTGCAAGCTCTTGCACGCTTTTTTCACTGTTTATGCCCCACTAGCGCTAGAATCTGTCGTCACTACTCGAATCGCCGATTACAAACTCTTCCACGGTGTCATCTTCGTCAAACAGTGAAAAAAGATCGCGAGACCGTCTCGTGAACGCTTTGCGAAAAGTTAATCAAGATCGAATTTGGCTTTCCAAGAAAATATCAGATGCATTACCTTTTTTGTTGCAAGATTTCCAAACTTAGGTATTAAGGAAAAGAATTCTTACTCCAATCTCCGAAGTAAAATAATGTTAGGGCTCCGGGTTCCGCAGCAAAACTTTAAGGGCTCCGGCCACTCTTGCTTCCATTCCCCCCTCCACCCCTTTGGGACGACCCTGATTAATCGATACGCAAATCAGTTCGCGGTGTCCAAGCTGTACTGAGAGCATAAATCTGGTCCCCTCTCGTCGCTGTTTATGTCCCACTAGCGCTAGGATCTGTCATCACTACCCGACTCGCCGATCACAAAATTCTCCACGGTGTCATCACAAAATTCGTCAAACAGTGAAGAAGAATAAGCATCGTCAGACCGTCTCGTGAACAATTTGCGAAACGTTCATCAAGATCCGATTACAGATCCGATTTCGACTTTGGCTTTCCAAGAAAATATCAGATGCTTTACTTTTTTTTGCAAGATTTTCAAACTGTAAGCCAGGAAAGGAATTCTTAAACGCGTTTGTGTATACGATGGCATTATTGGGATTCCTGTGTCTCATTGCGTGACAAACATCAAAACGAGCTGCAACCGGTTAGCGAACAATAAGTCACTCGGGAGTTCAAAATTCATTCTACTTCAACTCTAAATAATCTCATTGTCGTTCTTTTTAGCTGAATCTAGTCAGCGTGTAGGGTATTAACGAGTAAAAGCTCAAATATGGTTTAAAATGTTGAGTAATGCAATATTCACTGGAAAGCCGCCAGGAATGTGTGCCGTTTGTTCACGTTGAGATGGCAATTTGAAACAAAAATAGTGAGGAAAACCAATTTTCCACTGCTGGCTCTACAAGGTAAGCTTACTGTACTGTCTTTTAGATCTAAATTAGTGCTTAAAGCTAAGATTTGTGTGAAATCTTGGCTTTGATAACGAAGAGCGTAATTTGATAACTTTCGTTTGTTGACAAGTCAATGCATAATTTCCTCAAGGTTTAGCGGACTTTTTCCTAGCAGTGAATTAAAGCCCCAGATAAATTTTTGCATTATTGGAAAGAAGGCCATTTGCACTTAACATGAAAATTAATTTCAAGTCATTCTGAGTTATACCGCATGGGAAAAAGTTTTCTTGAAAATCTGCTCCGAAATGGGATTTTACAACAATGAAATATTAGCGATTTTCAAAAATTTGCCGGAAATTCAAAATAACCGTTATAATCCTGTTATTAGGCTTAAATCATTTGTCAATACCTCCTACGTACGTGTTTAAATTTAAAAAACCCTAAGTTCCTTTTGCGCTTTTGATGAGCAAACTTCTTGTACCCTTACTTGTCGCTTTTATTTTGGTCATTTTATGGCGGTGGCCACCCGTTACAGTTTTTGAGATTTTTCTGGAAAAGAAAAAAGTATTTCAACAAAAAAAATACACCACATTTTTTGACTCACTATAAGGTATCTCTGGACGAAATATGAGGATAGGCATTTTTTCCATCATGTGCCACCTCTCACTCGGTCTCCGGAAAAAGCCGCTCTTAAGTTTTTTAATCCACTTGACAACGAGGTCATCACCTCTCAATCGATTTCCTCTTTTAAGAAAATACTGAAGATTAAATTATTGACTAAATATGAAAACAGTTCATAAATCTTTCTATCTTCAACTTTTCGTCATATTTTCTTCAATTGATGTTAAACAGCTCTAGCCCGTAGTTCGAGGAGGCCTAAACTTTCATAATTTCCTATAGTTCCTGTTAGGTCTCCACGCCACTTCTTTTCTTCATGTCGAAAAGTCGACTATCAAAACGCAAACACTGTCCTCAGCACAAAAACTCAAGACACACATGTTCGTGTCTCATTGTCACGTGTTCATGTCAATAAAAAAAAAAACTAGAAGCGGAGGCACATTCCCGCCCCTAGTCGCGGCACAAAGTCAAGACGATTTACAGTTACTAGTCTAAGACCTAGGTCTCCGCTTCCTCTAAGAAGCACAGTTTTGTGACTGGTCTCTTGTACTCCCCGTATTGAGTACGCACTGTGACTGTTCGGACCATTCCATCTTGTACCATCCTCGGAGACCCAGGGGCAGATAGTGGGGACCAGGAAAAGTTTAAACGGGCGGAAAAATATATGGCTAGAAGAAAAGTAAAGAACGGCGAGAAAAGCCCCTGGGGACAATGTCTTACCAGACCAGTTCCAAACGGTCGCTGCCGTTCTGGCTTCTGATTGGTGCCAGGAAACTTGTGTTTTTCTGGCACCAATCAGAAGCCAGAACGGCGGCGACCGTTTGGAACTGGTCTGGTAAGACATTGTCCCCAGGGGCTTTTCTCGCCGTTCTTTACTTTTCTTCGGACTCTTCGTGCCATATATTTTTCCGCCCGTTTAGACTTTTCCTCGTCCCCACTATCTGCCCCTGGGTCTCCGAGGATGATCTTGTACAGGATGAGTAGACACAATCCTCCCCAAAGGCCATATTCCTCGTGGCTGGTTCGGTTCTGCAAAAAGCACTACGTCTCCCTCCTTCATATTCTTTCTCTTCTCTCTTCACTTCTTCAGCTTTGTAAGACTAGGGATATACTCCTCGGTAAACCGCTTCCAAAAGAAGTTGACAAGCGCTTGAGACTGTCGCCATTGTTTCGTTGAGTTGATCTCTCTCACACTATCATCAGCCTTTTCACTCTTCGGGTTTGCTCGCAGAAACAGAAAATGATTTGGCGTCAGCGCTTCTATATCACCCGCATCGCTTGAGACATGCGTTGATGGGACGACTGTTCAGTATCCCTTTGCTTCCACCAGAGCAGTTCTAAGCACTTATTTAGCAACGGTCCTGTTTTGCAGCACGAACTTCAAGGTTTTCTTTTTACAGTGCAGTAACCTCTCCCACGCGCCACAGAAATCGGGTGCGCTTGGCGGTTGGAAATGTCACTCAATCTCGTTTGGTGTACAAACGTTTTGTACTTTCTCTTCGTTCAGTTGCTTAAGACGTTTCAAAAGCCCATCATTGGCCCCAACAAAGTTAGTTCAATTATCGCTGTATATTAATTGTGGTCTCCCACGCTAAGCAATGAACCTCTTCAAAGCCATAATGAAATGATCCGTTGATAGATCGTCTACTAGTTCAAGATGGCGAGCTCTAGTAGCCATGCAAACAAAGAAACAACCGTACACTTTAACTTCACTGCGTCTCTCCTTAATTATCATAGGACTAAAATAATCAACCCCAGTGTTCCTGAATACCCTTCCAGGTTCAAGTCTACACTCTGGTACGTTTCCCATTTGCCCCTCATGGGGTTTTACTGTCTGACGATAACAGTAATTGCACGTAAATTTAACGCTCCTTACAGCTTGACGACAATGGATGATCCAATAATCCTGTCTAATTAGATTCAGCAAATGTTCGTCAGGTGAATGGTGGTGGGTACGATGCATGTCTTCAATGATCAGCTGCGCAAGCTCATGATGTGAGTCAATTATCTTCGGGTATCGTGTCTTGTAAGGGAGGGCTTGTGCTTTTTGCAACCTTCCACCGACTACTAGAAATCCACCTTAAATTCTCGGATCAAGAGATTTGATTCTGCTCGCTTATGAACCTCCTGACCGTTTTCCAGGCATCTGATCTCCTCGTCAAAAGGCTTTACTTGCGCTCTCTTCACTAGGTGGCTCTGAGCAGCTCTTAACTCTGTTGCTGTCAGCGATCCTGTCTGACGTAGTTCCTTCTTTACTAGTGTATTGTTTACAAATAGCATCGCACACGCCGGCACTCCTCTTAGTTTAAATAGGGACGATTATCTTTTCCATCCCAACACCGGTTCACTTTCCTGGGAAACTCCGACCCATCTTAGCTATTTCCTTTCTCTCTTGTCTTCTTCCAGTGGCACTTCAACTTTGTTTCCTGGCCAGAACTCGGCTGCTTTGTAAAGGAACTCCGGCCCAGCGCTGTAGCGATAATTCACGTTTAGTCCTACAGGGTGGTGTCTCCGGGTGATATCATCTGCAGGATTATCACCTGTCGGCACTTATCTCCAGCTCACAGCACCCGCACCTAGTGCAGTCTCCAGATTACTCATGATTATGTGAATCTAAGATACTCGATTTCCCACGGACGCCTTGCAGTTGGAGTTCGTCTGGAGAATCCAATGAAGAACGGTGGTAGAATCACTCCGGCAAAAGGTTATCTTGTCTATCTTTGTCATTAACTCTGCAGGTATGAACTGGACACTTCTTTGTCAACTTTTCATCAACTGAGGGAGTCTCTTGTGTTGCTCCCGCAAACAGCCCTAGCACTGGATTGCCAGCAGACCTACGTGAGCCACTTTTAGGTAAATCACTCCTAGTCCAATCAAAACTCTCCTCTCTCGCTTCTCTAGCATCCACCTCTGCTTTGACTCGCATATTTTCGCTTCTTTTTGTAGCCAATTCTCCTATGCAGAACGTTTTGATTTTCCTTCTACAAACTCGGCCACCTACCGCAAAGACGAACAGGAAGCTAAGCAACGTTTGCTTCGGGTATCTGCGAGTTTAACTCATGAATAAAGTTGTCTTTCTTATACACGCCTCTAAACTCCGACACCATTTCTTGATAGTGCCTTATCTGCTCACTATTATCTACCATTATGACTGGAAATTGATCTAGCACACCTTTTAACTGCTGACAAAACAGTGTCCACGCGACCAAAACGCTCATCGAGCGCATTCCATGCCTCCATATATTTATCAGAATCAGAACCTGGCATGAATTTTGCCAAACAGGACCCTGCACTTCCTTCCACTGCATCTAACAGGAATTTTTAAGCTTCTCTGTAGCATCATAAACCTCCTTTTTGTCCACTTCCACTTTAAATGCTGCTTTAAACTTCGAGTACTCGAGTGGATCTCTGCTAAATTTTAGCACACTTGGTTTGACAATTTAATGAACGCTGGAAGGTCACCTGCACGCCATGTGGGAGGCGGACTGCATATCGTAATTTCGCCTCGAGGTTTTCTTGTCTCCAGTTTTATATTTGGCTTAATTTTTCCATTGTCATTGCCTTCTTCAACACCTAGAAGGTTAAGGATTCTTTGCCAACGGAACGTTTATCATCAACAACAGTGTGAGTGTTGGAAGCAGAGTTCAGATGTAAGCGTGAAACACGACCTCTACACTATCAACAGGTAATCCGGCCAAATCTTCATCGCTAATATCTCCATGATTAGAATCCTCAATAGCAAGGGCATCCTCGTAAGCCATTTCTAATTTCGTTTCTTCGTCGCTCCGCTTCGGTACCCAGTAGCCTGATTTCTTCTTCGCACGTTTGCTCGGCTATTTTTAACTCAAGGGCGATTTTCTCTGCTTGAAGTTTCTTTCTCAGAATTGAGCTTTTACTTGCTTTGGACGTAAGCTTAGACTCGCTAGATGGAGATAACTTCAGTGTTTGGTCTCTGTTTCCGTTTGAAACACTCATTTCAGACACAATTGCACAATCACTCTCGGCGTTCCAACGCTAACCGCCGCCCGGTTAGCTCAGTTGGAAGAGCGCCGGTCTGCTGAGCGGGAGGTCGTGAGTTCAAACCCCGGCCGGACCATCAACCAAGGTCTTTAAAAAACTGGTGAGATCATGCTTGCTGTGAGCCTTTCTCAGTTTCAGATGATCGCGTCATTGGGCGGTGACGTTAAGCCGTTGGCCTTGTCTCCTTCATCCGTGTATTTCAGTTGGAAGGGACGTAAAAGAACCCGTGACATTGTTCGAAAAGAGTAGGGGACGTAGGCCCCGATGTCATAGTCTAACTGACTTGTGCCGTCATTGGTCTGGGTGGGCGAGGTGTGATCATAACATGGACTGAAGTGGCTGCAAGAGTGCGCCTTATATGCCGACGTCCGATCTCACCTCTCTGGTTCCTCCGCAATTCAGCCATTCGGCTGCAAGTGAGGAAAGTTGGCACCGTTCTTCTTCTTCTTCTTCTTCTTCTTCTTGCGTGTCACCGTTTGCAGCTGTTTCACACGAATTTCACTAGGTGGTTGAATAACTCTATACTCCTTTGCTTTTCACACTTTTGCTCTCAAAGTCACGCAAAATATGCCAGCTCGAAATTACCAAATGTCGAAAAGTCGACTATTAAAACGCGAAGCAGTAGAGACTCAAAACACGCAAGTTCATGTCTCATTGTCACATGTTCATGTCAATGAAAAAAACCGGAAGCGGAGGCACATTTCTGCTTTTCCTATATCTTTTGTCATTATTGCGTGGCAAATAAAATAAAATAAATAAATAAAAAACAACCTAGGATAATATGTGTCAATGATCTAAGTATCAGTTAACTTCAAGTTTAGGACTCTTCTCTTTAGTGTTGTTACGATGATGGTGGTGATGATGATGTATAGGTGTCATTTCTAAAACAATCGAGGTGAATAGTGGCCGAATATTTGCGGCGATGAAAATATTCCTGAAGCCACTATTCACTGCCATTAAAAATAATAATTGTTTAGCAAGATTTTCGTATAACCCCATACAATAATTATGCATACATTCCTTGTTTAAAGAAAACAAAAGACAGAACAATATTAAGCCTTTGGGATTTCAGCCTTTGTTTGAAATTTTTTTTTGTACGTCTTTTTTGAAACACGCTAAATTTGGTGCTTTTTGCACTAAAATAAGAAATTTTTGGAACAAATTTAGGACTATTTTCGCCTTCCGGGACCTAACTTTTAAAATGACCCCAAAGATAGTGAAAATTAATGTAATTAGTGGCGTTGAGTAAACTATCCATCGATAGTAACAGGAGGTTTGATAAAATAAAATTCTACCTTATTCGTCAGAGTTGCCTTTTTTCCTGATCTATATTTTCGAGTTTCCACCGCTTCCTCCTACGTCTGATCTGCCAGTTTTATTTCGCCCTTTATGCGTCGTTCCCAACGTCATTATAAAGTTCGACGATATGCTTTACTATGCTTCCAAATAGAACTTCAACGTAAAGCCTAGCCACATATTTAAAACTCCTGTCAGTGGTTGCTTTCGAGGAATAGTTCTTTGAATGTTCCTGTACAGGGCAAACCATGCTTTACCCCTCCATCTATTTTCGATGCACTGCACCTGTGTCAGTTGAGTGTATTCTACGAAGCTTGGGCTTTTCCTAGCCCTCCTCTTGTAGATATTCATGAGACCCATACTCGTCGCTCATCACGTATGTACACCTCCAGAATTTGAGCACGAATGATGGCCAATCTGAGTTTCGTTATTCCTGCTCTTCTTGGACAACGGCCCAGGGTATTTTTGAAAAACGACGAATGACCCTGAAGTTTAGTTATTAGGGTTAGGCAAAATGAGTGACTCCCGAAGCTCTTGCACATTTAACAGAAGTTGTGAGGGCAGCTTATATTTTTCTCACACCACTCTATGTACCGGACGTGGTCGTGATCGTGATCCACCAGTATTCTGGCGAGCTTCTTAAAAGTTTAGTTGAGCCATACTAAACATGAAAGTTGACCAAGTCCCTGACAAGTGTAATACAAGAGAGGAGTGTTTGTGAAGCCTGTGCCTGCTTGTTATTGCCTAAAGAAATGCATGTTTTCGTGGATATGCTACAAGCAAAAGCGTGAATAATTGCCATGAATACACATTTCAGTTCTTTTGGTATGTATATTTGAACTTGAGAACGCAAAAAGATATCAATTTTTTGACCAGGGAATCTCAACAAATCGTCGTGGTCTTGTAGTATGAAAGAGAGACAGGTGCTCCAGAGCTGCAGGGAAGCACTGGTTAAAATCTCGCAGACTACCGAGAAAAAAAGGAAAAAGAAAACCGGGGGGCACTGGAGAGAGTGGTCAGTGAATGAGAGGGGAAAAAAGAGAAAGAGAGGGGTAGAAAAAGATTAAAAGAAGACACAAAATTGAAATCCTCTTTTACTAACGCACTAAGTATTCATTACCGATGTATATATGCAATACTCTGGAAAATTCGCCTTGTCTTAGAAGACAACACGGTGGATGCATAATTAATGACACATATGTATGCGGTAATACTGAAATTTTTCCTTGTTTTAATATATAGAGCGTTTTCACATGACGTCACGGCGGCCATATTGGTGTCCCAAGACAATGAAACGGCGGCCATGTTGGTGTACCAACAAAATCCTCTGCGAGTTGAACTCTTTTCTCGTGTAAATGCTTTCTTTTGTTCCAATAAATTAGCATAGCTGCTTGCCACGTGAGTGAAAACGCTCTATACACACAAAGTGATCTCGACAAAATCAAAAAGGAAACCATTAAAAAGTGCGATTTGATTGACGAATCGATTGACGAATGCGTGAAAATTTTGTATATAGCGGTAATTACAGTACATACGCGAAAGTTAAATCGATGCAGAATTTTCAAACATGGTAATTCGTAAGTTTACCATTTCGCAAACAACAGCGTAATGTCTTAAACGGAACCGTTAAAAGTTTGAATTGTTTCCTTACCTGAGAAGAAAAGTAGAGCTTTGTTATTTTCCGTTTACTCGCCCAGTTAGTGAAAAAGGTTTGTTGTGTTGTTCTTCCAACGAAGAGCTGACAACGCGGCTCGGTTGCCTGAGGTACGGCGTCGTTTTCCCGTAGCTTTGTCTGTCCTATTTACTTGATCGAAACGTGGAATTTTCGGAAATATTTGCTTTTTGTTTGTCATAAATAAATTTAGATTTTTGGGCAAAATTTTTTTTAAGAAACGCTGAGTTCACAAAACGGCCTCTTCTACTCGAATAAACAGTAGATATAGACATTCCATGGAGAAAAAAAATTCAGCTTCAGTAAATGGGAAAACGCAGTTATGAATCATTCGAAGTCTTTTCTTGCGTTAAAAACGTCAACCCTAGGATCTTGGCGACCTTCAGAAGATCTTGCGCTTTAAACATTGGAAAAACACCGAGCTCACATACTATCCACTCGCTAGGAGGTGAATATTGTTGAATGGTCCGAGATAGTGAACTAATCAGTTTGTTTAAAACACCAACGTCACTGAGTGTTTATATACCAATGCTTATTATTTTATTACATTTCATAATAATTTTTTCCATCACTTATAGTATGGAAACCAGTAACCAAGAAACTCGCAGAAATGCGGCAAGTCGTTATCGCTTATTATTCGTCTGGCATAAAGGTGAAAAGTATTTGTACGCCGCCATTATGAAGATTTTTGAAGACGGAGAACAAGATGACATGAAACGGGTATAAACTTATTATAATTTAACTGTTTAAATAAATTGGTGGAATGAGGTATATATTGGAATTAACCACATTTCTTCGGGAATTAAGTTCATGATCGAAGAAGGGGTTGTGCTTCAATTTAAGAGCTATTATCATATTCTTGGAGGCCGTTGCTATAGGGAAATCTCTTCATGTTCCAAGTTAACTTAACTGCGCGAACATGTGGAAAAATTTGGATACTCCCCTAACTTTGACGGTTACGTCATCAGGACTATCCGTTGTCTCACTGTCTTATTGGGAAACGTTCACTTTGGCTCATAAAATTTACCTCTAGCTATCACATCCCTAATCGAATCCTTAACATTTTAAAAGTGGTTTCCAGAGAAAACGGACAAAATGTTAAAAATGTCACCGGAAGGGGCTCAACAGAATAAGTTCATACTAACGTCATAGATAGGTCTGGTCGAGTAATGGACAAATATACCAAACATAGGTTCTTCACTGCTGTTGTATTAGAGATACGAGCATCACTTTATTCAACCCTCTCGGACGCCATTTTTATAAGCAAATTTTCACCATTTCCTGGAACTCACAGAACCCTCAAAATTTAACGAGCGAAGTTTTTTTTTTGCATGCGATACAACAGAGCACAGAACTACTTTCTAAAACCATAAGATTTGTTAAGTAGCCACGGACAAGACTAAAATATTCTTATTTTTTCTGACCTAAACTCAGTGTCTGCAAACGAGCAAAAAAATCGAGCATTTTTGAATTGATCTACAGTGCACAACTAAAACGACAGAACAACTCTGACAGCCAGATTGCAGTGTACTATCATCCATGTAACCAAAACACTAATAATCATTTTGGACCATTGAAACATGAAGAGATTAGAAAACTCACATTTGTTATAGTTTCCAAGCTTTTTCTTGCCAACAGGTCGATCCCTTTGTGTTTGGTTTAAGTCGTCTTCGTGAATTTTCTTTCATATTTTGCTGTAAAGTATGTTCAGCAGCCGGAGGACATATCAAAAAGCTCGAAATACTGCCTAGGTTACATTTTGAAAGGGCAAAAAGTGCTGAGGGATAGGATGAAACAAGAAAATAGCCAAGCGGCGCCATCTTGAAAATTCTGCACTCTGGAGGGACTGGCACTAGTAACTGCGTAAGATGATGAATTACCAAATAGATAAAAAACAAAAACAAACAAACAAACAAACCGGCTTATCAGCGACCTACTACAGTCCTATTTCTTCTTCAACTACTACTTTTAGTTAAATTTAGCTTGTTTTGTGTTGTGGTTTTTTCTTTTTTGGCGGAGTGATGGGTTGGGTGAACTGGTGAACAATTGGCATTACTTTATTCAGTCCTCATTTGCCCTTCATTCACTTCATTTTGAGTTGTCCCGTATAAATCAGCGTTTCTTTGGACTCTTTATTGTATCATCTATTATTGCGTCAGTCTTCAATCACCGTCCATGTCCGAAGGTCCACTCATCTCCTGTTCATGATTTCATGATGCAGTTTTCATAATCTGGAAGGGTTCGCCCGAAGGTACCTCTTTGAAAGCATCAGGTGTAGCAAAGGGTGCGAAAATCACAAGTTGAATCATGTGAAAGGAGAGGAAAACCTTTCATGAACTATTTTAAAGGGCCTTTTATTAAAATGATTTGAAGAAACACGCCTTATGGCAATATCATTTACACGTTAATTCAGTTAAAGGTTACACGGAAATGACCGGAAGACCTCCTTTCTTACCGATTTATTCTCACGAAGTAGATATATGAAAAGGGTACAGCTTTTCAATGGAAGATACACGAAAGGGGTACCTTTTGTCAAAAATAGTATATATAAAGGTAAGGGACTGGACCTCGGGGCGAAGCCTCCCCGAACAAAGCTTTATTGAGTAGACCCCCCCTCCCCCCCCCCCCGCGAACCCCTTCTCCCTAGGGCTTTCTACAAGTTTCTCGCCAACTGTTTGGCATCTTCTAGTATTTCCATCAACCTTTTTCGTTTCAAGCAACTTTCTGCATAATTTCTGAGCAATTTCTCGTACTAGCTTTCTTCCAATTCTGAGATATCTGAGCAGCTTTTAGTGCTTAAATTGGCCTTGCTCCCATATTGTACAGTATTTTAGTAGACAATTTATGAATTTCCTATGAAAAAGGAGCCACATCCTCACCCATTGGGGGCAGATGATGGGCGCAAGATGCAGCCGGGCTGCTAGGTCAGAGGTTTTTTTGAACAAAATTTCAAAATGGCGTACGTCGATTCACACTTGACTGGCATGAGTGTCTGAGGTGAAGAAGGTCATTCAACAATTTTAATGGCTTATACTAGAATTTTTACAAGATTAATATTAATTGATTTGTAGTCTTTACTCATACATTTTTTGGTTTTAATTGTGATTTACGGGCTCCTGATAGCGGTCAGAGTTATCTAGGAACGCTAATTACGCTGCAAAATTGCACCAAATTACGTTTTTATATTTTACCAGGAGCCATATATATATAAATCGGGGTAGTAGGCCCATGGGGTTGACATCATCGAAATATATATCATAGCCATTAAATGTGCTATTTTTAGCACATTTTGTACCATCTCGTGTGACTCGCGCGCGCATTTTTTTCCAACAGCGCCGTGGAAAGGATTAAAAAACGAAATGGCATTGGAATTACCTCTGTAACAGATGAAAAAATTCCATTTCTGTCATAATTGCCTCCTCTGAATTTAAGGCAACACCTTGACAATTACTCTAAATGTGAGGACTGTGAACGTGATTCTGCTTATGTTAAACACCATAGTGAGAGTGTTTTTGACAAATCCAGTGACGAAGAGATGTGGGAGATGTCAATTCTTTCACGGCTACACCAGTAAACAAAAAGGAACCCAGTGGCTCTAAACTTCCAGGTGTGCGACTTCTGTCAATGATCAATATGATGGAAAAGGTACCAACTTGAGTTAACAGTCAGACTCCTTTTACAAATTTTTGAACGGCCAAAACCTTGTACGGATCCGCCTTTGCTTTACATGAGACCCGCGGAACCACGAAGTGTTTGAGCTGCAAACAGTACCCCATGCCAATCTGTAAGAGAATTTGCACGTTCCCTCTAAACGGGTTGCAAGGACTAAAATTGCGTCCGGACCCGTAGTGTTTATCTTGTGTGGACCGTGCAAAGAGCATTCTGAAAAAGAAGTGAGCAGGAAAAACAATAACGGGAAGGAGTACAGAGTGAGAGCCGTAGGAACTCCTACAATGGTACTTTTTAGCAAAAGCTCCTTCCGGATCTTTCCGGTATACCAGATTCTGGTAAATCTTATGAATGGTTTATTTTGACAGCTCTTGTCAACATTCGACAGTCTATTACCTTAGTGAAACGCGAAGTGACAGCGATGAGATCATCAGTTAGAAGGCTTACTTTCAAAAAAGTACTTCGTCCGCTGGCTCTCTTGGCCGTTTTGCTGCCTAAAAATGCCCGCTCCGCACGCTGATTCAACTGATTAGTTTGACAAACAGTTGGTAATAAAAAAAATGTTTCAAATTTTACAGCAAGCAATATGTCCACTGCCCGCAGTTAGCCCGCACGCTTAGAAACTCGCGAGGTTGATATATAGCAGGAGCCCTGTATATAGCAAGTCTAGCTCGCTTGCATGAGAGCGAAAAATAGATCTTCAATATTATCTACCTTCACGGGACACCTCGAAATGAGGCGGGAATGAAGCAATGCCAGTTAATCACCAATTAACATGCGATCAGGCGTTCTTCTTGTTTAATTTTTTCCTTTGAAAGAAAAACAACCTAAATTCAACTAAAAGACGTAACTGAAGAAGAAATGACACTGGAGTAGGTCGCTGATAAGCTGGTCTGTTTGTTTTTTTTTTGTTTTGTTTTGTTTTTTTTATCTCATTGGTAATTAAAGGAGTTCATAGGCTCAAGTCTTTTTTGGGAATTGCGCGACAATGGAGTCGTGATAAATTACAATTTTTGTCCGTATGTTACGCAGCTACTAGTGCCAGTCCCTCCTGATTGCTGAATTTTCAAGATGGCGTCGCTTTGTTATTTTCTAGTTTCATCCTATCGTTCAGCACTTTTTGCCCTTTCAAAATGTAACCTAGGCAGTGTTTCGAGCTTTTTAATATGTCCTCCAGCTGCTGAACATACTTTACAGCAAAATATGAAAGAAAATTCACGAAGAGGACTTGAACCAAACACGAAGGGATCGACCTGTTGGCAAGAAAAAGCTTGGAAACTATAACAAATGTGAGGTTTCTAATTTCTTCATGTTTCAATGGTCCAAAATGATTATTAGTGTTTTGGTTACATGGATGATAGTACACTGCAATCTGGCTGTCAGAGTTGTTCTGTCGTTTTAGTTGTGCGCTGTAGATCAATTCAAAAATGCTCGATTTTTTGCTCGTTTGCGGACACTGAGTTTAGGTCAGAAAAAATAAGAATATTTTAGTCTTGTCCGTGGCTACTTAACAAATCTTATGGTTTTAGAAAGTAGTTCTGTGCTCTGTTGTATCGCATGCAAAAAAATAAACTTCGGTCGTTAAATTTTGAGGGTTCTGTGAGTTTCAGGAAATGGTGAAAATTTGCTTATAAAAATGGCGTCCGAGAGGATTGAATAAAGTGATGCTCGTATCTCTAATACAACAGCAGTGAAGAACCTATGTTTGGTATATTTGTCCATTACTTCACCGGACCTATCTATGATGTTAGTATGAACTTATTCTGTTGAGCCCCTTCCGTTGACATTTTCAACATTATGCCTGGTTTTCTCTGACAACCACTCTTGAGCACGAAAGCTCCCGAAAACGTTCTCAAGCTATTGTTTTTCAAAACGCACACAATTTTTTGGAGAAGGAAAAAGTGTGTTTACTATTTTTGGGTTCCCTTAAACTCCCCGCTCCAGAAAGTAGTTAAAAATTTGGGCCCATTCTTCTTCAAAAGAACTGCTAGCCAAAACATAACTTAGCAATAATAATAATAATAATAATAAAATGGAGAATATAGAACTATGGGTCCGTTTCTTAAACGAATTCTAAGATCAGCTCAAAAATGCCGATCATTGGATTTTATGTTGAGAAATCAATCAATCAATCAATCAAATCAATCTAAACTCAAATTGAGGATAGCAATAAAATGCTAATATCTCCGGCGAGAATGGAATAGCTAAGAAATAAATAAAACCACTCAATAAATAGATAAATAAAAATAATATAGATAGATAAATAAATATTAGGTAATAAAAATTAAATAAAGTAATAAATAAATGATAGTCATAGTCATATGAAAAACTAATTCATCAACTTACGAACTGAGATAAAATTTGATAAGATTTACAACAAAAGGTGGAGCAGTCAGTATCAAATCTGAGGTTAGAATGACCAAATTGAATTTGCTTAGCTCTGGAATAGCTCTATTATTGTTAGGAAGAAAATTCCACCTACAATTTTAATTCAGTCGTTCGATAGGTAACTTTATTTTCATTTTCCCCCAAAGGACGGCGATTTTGTGCCTCTTCTTCTGGGCCTAATTTTTCCGGTCTCCAGGGTCTACTGAAAGCGGTATAAATAACACTTGTTTTCCTCTTTTAGTTTCAGCGGATAATTCGTGCTAGACGTCAATTTAAGTATTTGTTTATGGAGGATTTCAGATTTGTGGACAACGGACGCATATCACATCTGGAACTAGAGATGAAGAACCCAACAGGAGATTCTCTTATTAAACAACAGGTAACTTGCATGCAACTGTTTATCGACTTCTCAGGCACTTAATATCCCCTTCCACTGATAGGAATATTCAAGCTCCAGTAGTATAGTATATGGGGGTACGAGCAAATTTTTCATTTTTGGGTTTGACCTTGGGCTCCATTGACCTTGACTTTGAGACTATGCCCACTAAAAGGGCTTATGAGATGGCTCTTATATTTAGTATGGGGTAATGCAGCCATTTTTGACCATTTGACCTTGACCTTGGGATTCCAGGAAATCACCATGCCCATTTTCCTGGAATTTGACCTTGACCTTGGGACCACGCCCATTTGGCAAGGGTATAATTATACTATTTGGGACCCCCTTGAATGGCATATTTATGGTGTTTTCAGGGGCTGATTCACTGACCACGCCCACAAAAATGGCTTAAAGAGATGGCTCTTATATTTAGTATGGCGAATTTAGCCAGAAAATAATTAATTCAGGAGCTGCTGTATGGAATTTCCGACGAACAGCTCCGCCAGCTAATCGAATATATATAAAAAAAAACACTTATGGCAGCCCAGCTAGCGTAAGATATTCCTTTATAAACTACTAAAAATATAGCAATTGAGGAGCCTGTGGAGCAGATAAAAGAGCCATTATCAATACTTGAAATGTTAATTGAAGAGCAATTACCAAAGCTGAAACTACTGTAAAACAGCCCAAGAAACGCCCCATAAAAAGGAGGAGCGTATTACCAATATCTGAAACTATTATGAAAAGCCGATGAGAAATTCTGAAAGTGGCAAAAAATTTGTTCAACATCCAGAGTTTTATTTATATGAAGCTAGCGAAAAAGTTCCTGTACGCATGGTCAATTCGCATGAGCCGTGCAGGAGAGATCGTCAAGGTAATATTTATTTACAGTGTGCGAAAATGCCTCCTGGGGATAAATATGATACAGAGCCTATTTAAAAGCACATTTTGTGTGGGAATGTTTTAGCGGACGTTTATTGAGTGGAGACGAGAGAGTGGTTCATATTGATGGAGATAAGAATAATTTTCGTCTTGACAACCTGAAATTGGAAGATGATGATGGGAGTGGATGGGGATGTGATGAGTGGAGAGTGATAAGTTAAATATCTGATCAGATCAGTAACTTCTGTTACATGAAATTTTCGGAGATGTGTTTGGTATGTATCATCAGACATCATCAATTGTTTACGACAATATCGTCATGGAATTCGTATGCCTTTTGTATAGTAATTTCCAATCGTAATCGTTGGAAATCAAGAATTTTTATCCCTCACGACGATATACTTTTTTTATCTCCTGCTGAGCCTCACTGATTTTATAAATATTCAATGGACTCTTGAATTCGATACAGAATCCGTTATATTTGAAATGATTATTCATAATAATAATATCCGGTTGGCCTTTCATTTATCCCTTGCGATAGCTATCAATTCTGTTTTGTGAGGTGTCCTGCTTTTTACCAAGCGCGACGATAAGAATAGCGCCGATTAGGAAAGAATCGCCTTATGTATTGCAGAACTTTGTAGTGAAGATCTGTCTCATTTTCTATTTTGAACATCTGGTTAGCTGGGTTATTATGGTCGACCTCCACTGCCGGGGTTTTCCGCCATTTCGGCGGGTTGGGTTTGTTTGGTCGGGTTTAGCTTTATCTGGATCATTGTAACCAGGTATTTCAGCAATATCTTTGTCCTTGAACCAGACATTTTGCTTGTTATCAATGTATGAAGCCAGCTCAATTTTCAACTCATCAGAGATGTAGCTAAAGTTTTTAACAGGCGGAAATCTAGCAATGATAGGCGGGTATTTGGGCCGAAGGCCCACTCTAGCGTGCCTTTGCCACGCTATATCTACAGTAGAGGGGTCCGGGGGCATGCCCCCTGGGAAATTTTGAAAATGCGTACTCTCGGAGATGCATTTTCCTTGATTTGGGGGGCAAAATCAAGGGCATTCAGGACAGACTTTTATCAGCTAACAGGTAATAAAGTTATGATGAACTGCAGTCTTGACTGTTTTTGTTTATTAATATTTAGTTAACTGAAATCCAGAATGATAATTAAGTTAATAAGCAAATGGTTTCAAGACACAACATTTGTTTCAGTTTTTCCCGTAAGTAATTTAAAGAACTGATGAACAATAAAATTTACATCTGATTCTGAACAATTTCTCTGTTTTCGCATTGTTTTACAAATCAAATATCTGATCTTAAAACACCCTTTCAATTATTACGTAGTGAACATACCTGCTCTCTGGCACAGGAGAAGTGAACTACTCTAATGTGAGGGCATTGACTTATACATATTACTTAAAACATGGGTTCATGTTCGACAAAAATCAACAACTTTGAAAGGTAAAGGTAGCTTAAGTGACAAAGTGTCTTTGCATATTAAACTTCAGCGTCGCTCATGTTGTCCCATGCACTGTCACTGTCTGAATCAGAGTCCTGGTCAGGCAAGAAGAAGGCCTTCTTTGCCAAGTACACTTCTCTTTGCAGTTGTTCTCCAGCAAGTTTCAATTGCTCTGCATTCAATGGGGCAGCAGAAGAATCGCACTGGGTGCCTTGGTCAACCAAAACAGGTTTCAGGGTAGCTGCTGAGGTGGTGTTTTTTTTGGTGGAAATAGGAGGCCTCTGTAGTCTGCGGTTTTTCTTTTGCAGCCAATTTGCAACTGCTGTCTTGACTACTTCTTTTGCTTCTGGCGTTGAAACAGATGGGCCATTGATTGACACATGTGGTAACGAGTTCAGCATGTCATTTTTCAGCCTGTTTTTCAGTCGCGTTTTGATCCTTTTAACAGCACTTGCACCCCTTTCTGGCCAAGCATTGGTGATTGGTATAGATAGGGCAACTTCGGCCAGCTCGACAATGAGTGGATAGAAATACCCACACTCAGATTTCATCTTAACTACTCGCCGCAAAGCCCACTCTAATGTGGTAAGGGCACTCTTTTCACTGCTTTCTCGCGCTGTTGATGGAGGGACGAGACTTTTCCAAGTGTCTAAGTCAAACTTGAATTTGGCCCACTCTGCTTCAAGTTGTGCTTTAGTGACTTCTCTGTCTTCCGTTTCCTTCTCGTGAAAAAAAATGATCAGCCAGGATCTTGATCTCTCTGTTGCCATACTCCTTGAATTCAGGCGAAGTGGGTTTCGGCAGAGCGACAGGACTTAGAATGGAGAAGGATGACAAAACGGACAAGCAATCATTGAAACGACTGGTGATGTTCTTTGCCAGGCCTGATGCGTACGCGGAAAGCAGGTTGCCAAGAATTTTCTTATCGTTGCGGTGATGGCCAACTCTAGGCCACTCAATCGTCAATGGTCTGGATCTGTGAAGAAAGTACTTCAGTTCGCTTACTCCAAGATTTTCGAGGAGTTCGAGAAGGGGGATCAGCTTCTGGTTTGAGATCTCCTCTTTTGCGTCTCATTATTCGTGAATGTTTCTTCTATCATCGCCATTAATATTACTATATCATATACAATATTTCTTTAAATTTGTTTTGGTTTCAACAGCCAGAAACACATCATATTTTTGGCCATTATAGCAAATGAGATACTCTTTATAGTTGACATTCATGATATCAGTACAAATTACATGAAGAAGATTATCCAGAGTTATGTTGTTATCCATTTCTTTTAACTTTTTCATATATATTTTCATCAGAGATCGTTTATGCCTCATCGTAGCAAGATCTTCCTCCACTTCATGGATTTTATCATATAGCTCATCAAGTTCATCTTCTTTATTGCAAATACCTGAATGCAGTTTTTCAACACATTTTGAAATACGATCAGCTGTCAGCTGGTATTCTCATTTACATATTAGTTAGATAAATTTTGCAAATCACTCAGTGGAATCCAAGAATTAAAGTCGTCGCTATATCCTAACCACTTCACAATAGCTTGTTTTTTCTTGTAATCTCTCCGAATGACTTTATCAATAGGGGATACATCTTGTTTTGCCTTTAGAAATTCGGGTTACTGAAAGCTCCTTTGTACCTTCTCGTTGTTGAGATCCTTTAATCTGTAGGTAATTGGATTTGTGGAATGGATTTTATTGACCAGGAATATTTCTTCAGTCCAATTAGGCGTGTAGTCTTTATCAAACACCTTTCTTTTGTATTTAGTTATGCTGACTTTATCACCAACCTTGAATTTGGATTTACAGGGTGTCCCAAAAGCTCGTTTCTCTACTTTATAATTATGTATTTCAGTACGATTGGACTTGGTAAGCAAATTAAGTTGTGTCTTTCAATCTAATTCACTATTTTCGTACTTGTCGTGCCATCTTTTGACTCGAATATTCCATTTGTGTACTTCCGCGCCAAAGGTTCGCGTGCGCGAGTACATTTTCCAGCCACATATTTTATAGCCCGAATTGCTCGAAGTCCTTCCTGGTTTGTTGCGAATATCACGAGAGATAAGCCGCCTTAACGCAAAAACGTTCAGCTACGTGAGAGCATAAGAAAATGTATTTCGATTTACTGGCTTATCTGTTGTACAAACTGCTAAAAAGCTGGAAAAATCCGAATGTTGGGTGGTAAAATGATCATAGAGAAATGAAGGTTTTGAAGGCAAGAAACGAAGAGGAAGACCAAATGTCCTGAATAAAGCAGCTAAAATAGTTTTAAAGAAGGCTTGATGAAAAAGAGGAGACTCGACGAGGAAGCTCTCACATAGTTAGCAAGCCAAGTCCAGAAAGAGTCATGAAAAGCGAATGTTTAAAATTAGAGGCCCCTGAGAAGGCAAAAAAAAACCCTCTGCTTAGTCTGCCGAGTAACGCCCACCTCTTCTCAAATTTGTAAAGAAGCACAAATGTTTTGCTGTGAAAGGGGGCCGGGATGATTATCTTTTTTGGATGAAGGTCCAAAATATTTATTTTTAGCTGCCTAAACTAAACAAATATCGTTTGGGAGTTGAACTGGCTTCTGAGCACCAGATGATAAAAAAACTCAAAATGGATCATCTGTGGGTCTACACGGTATATCCCACTCCATGCCGCAACGGCTACAGAATGTGATAAAGGGAAATCAAACAAATAAAAAGGGCATGCCAGTTACTAAAATTCTGAATACCTGTACTCGATACAGGAATAAACATCCTCTAGAAATTTCATGTGAAAATAAACTTTTGATCAAAAGTTATAGTGCATGGAATTAGAGGAACGAACTTTTGGGACACCCTGTAGACGACAATTGCTCCATATCGCCAGATAGATTAAAATACACGGTACTTTCATTCTCCTTTTATCTTGCTTCTACAGGTGTCATTTTCTTGGAACTGTGTTTAGCGTTATTATACTACTTCAGCATTTTTGGTAGTATGTCTAAATACACTGTATTACCTGGAACATTAAACTGCTTCCACATCTTGGTTTTGATTGCTCTTTTTCATCTTTCATAAACACTAGATTTTTCTTCATTCTCAGTAGAGTATAGTGTTGTGTTATGCTTTTGCAA
>JBBMOI010000008.1:27957500-28027500 GCA_038088405.1 Porites divaricata | reverse complement strand
CCACAATTCGATCGAATCTAGACTCTTTGGCACTGCCTGATATCCCTTTCCGATTTTCCCGTTTTGATAATCCCTCTATTCAATGTGAGTTTTACCAGTTCAAGCCGACTACTGCTGTCGAACTGAGAAAATTAATTACTAAAATGGCTAGGAAGTCTTGCCCTCTAGACCCGATTCCTTCTAACTTACTTAACTTGTGCTTTTCTGATTTGGTACCAATCATGACAAAGATTATTAATTGCCCTTTAGAAAGTGGTGACGTTCCTCTACCTGTGAAAAGGGCCATTTTATCTCCTCTTCTTAAAAAGACCGTCCCTTGACACCGAGCTCTATCCAAGCTTCAGACTGGTATCGAACCTCATGCTTGTGTCCAAGGCGACAGAAAAAGTAGCGGCTACGCAACTCTGGGAATATTTACGTTCAAATGGATTAAATGAGGAACTTCAGTCTGCTTATAAAGCTAACCATAGCTGTGAAACAGCTCCGATTCGAGTACAGGATGATATCCTCAAAGCCGTCGATAGTCATTGCGGTGTTTTGCTTTTGCTATCGGATCTTTCTGCAGCCTTTGATACAGTTGATCAGGAAATTCTTCTAGGAAGACTCTCCTCTAGGTTCGGTATCAAAGGAAAAGCCCTGGATTAGCTACGATCTTACCTTACAGACCGTACACTCAGCTTGTGAAAGTAGACGACGCTTCATCCACGGTACGACCCCTTCATTGGGGTGTGCCTCAAGGTTCGGTCCTAGGCCCCATGCTTTACTTATTGTATACATCTCCTCTGGGTGATATTGTTCGTGAGCATGGCTTGTCGTTTCACTTTTATGCTGATGACTCGCAGCTTTATACATCTTTTGCTTGCAATGACACATCTGATCTAGTGGCTGCAAAACAACATCTTGAGAACTGCGTTGCTGACATACAAGTTGAAGCTTAACAATGATAAATCAGAATTTCTCTTTCTGCACTCCCGTTTTCGTCATTCGTTGCCCCCTCCCACGATTTCTGTTGGCATGGAAAACATCAGGCCCTCTCAACAGGCTCGCAATCTTGGCGTGATTTTTGACGACACAATGTCACTTTCACGTCATGTTAATAGCGGAGCTCTCGCGCGCGAAGCGCGCAGCGGAGCACCATGGGTAAGTAAATTTACCCATCCCAGAAAATTTGGTAATCACGTGACCGACCGTGCGACCGACCCACCGACCGTCCGTCCGCACCACAGGGAAACCAATGTTCAATGTCACACTTTCTAGCAAGTTTGGGAGCCCAGGGAGCCTAAGAGAAAACTGATTGCACATCAATGTTGTGATCAATTGACAGCTGTTAAGACAAGGTATCCGCTGACCAGTATCACCTGGCCGTATCGCGGGCTCAGGTGTCGACCCATCCAGGGCGAGTATTTTTTGAAGTTATCCGCTGACAAGTTACTAGTTTTCAGATGATCTCAGGCTCAAATTTATTTTTTAAAATTCACATGAAATATGTTGTGCTTATGTCATTATGGCCCAGCACTATTAACATTTTGATTTCAAACTGACCTCGGACGCGAAAATTCAGCCAGTTATTTAAAAATGCAAGAAGGGAAAACATATGGTTTTCACTTTTCTCAGGATAGTCACGCTTTGGTCACGCTCCACGTCCAATTTTTATGCCCTGATTGGTCAAAATTTGACAGGTGAGTTCATGCGGAAAATTCATACAACATCTTGAAACTTGTTTGCTTCAACAGCTGACGGAAGCTGACAGAGTTTTGTGTCAACTTGTGATGTTTTTAATAACTGTCTTTTTTCACTGGATGTACAAAATGAAATACAGCTGCTACCAAGAGTCTTCTTGTAACGTTATTCTTGGGTTGCACGTGACGTCACCAAAAATCAAACTAAGAAACTATCGATTCTTCTGAGTTCCTACTCTCACGAGGTATTACAGTACCTAAACATCTTTACATAAACAAATTTTTGGTTCGAAGGGGTTCTTCGTTTTGCGAGAGAGGACGCTTGAATTTCCAGGCTTTTGCGTGACGCGGCATTTTGCTGGTGGCCGGGAAAGCTCTTATGTGGGTTAAAAACATTACCGATTTTGGGAGATTTTGCAATCTAAACATTCCTTGTCTCAGAATAAATATTACTGTAATCTGTATGAGTTCCTCACGCGAAGAATTCACGCATTAGTAGGAAAACTCGAAAACAGATGTTTCTTTTGATATCCGGCGGCCATATTGGTGTTCCTGAAAGAGACACCAACATGGCGTTTCCATACAAAGCTTTATAAATTTAGGTAAACCGTTTTTCCCAATATCTCGCAATTGAAATATTTCACAGACCTGATTCTTGGCAAGGGCTTTTGTATATTTATCTTTTTTCATTTCCCAGATTCTAGTCCTTCTTTATTGAATGGTTTGCATTTTTATTTTTCATTGCGTGACGGTGCAAGCCGAGAATTCATGGCTGGTTTCTTTATTGAATTTTTGGTTGAGAAATGCGCTGTTTGTCAAAGTCGGAAATCCGATTTCGGATGGCATCGTGTTTGTTTTTTACCTTGCTGGATGCGTAAGCGATTCAGGCTTTACTTGATAGCTTTCAGGAGCTGCATCTCGAAATATGGTAAGCCTGAGTTATCATTGTATTTATATCTGTTTTCATGAAGTCGAGCGTATTTTATGAGGCTAGTTTATGCACGTTTGTATTAAGATTTGAGACACTGATCTGACCTAGTATGAGGTTTGACATAATGAGCTTACAGAACTTTGAAAAGCCATTAGTCGATATTTCACCGCAAATAACAAGAAAAACCGTTCCGAAGAATATTTAGTTATTATTTTGGCTGTAGAAAGAAAACTTTGAGCGATATACTTGTCGCGAGTTCATCGAGGAAAACAGCAAACACCGGGACAGCGGCTTAAAATCAAACTTAATTTTTAAGCTTAAGACTGTAGGATTCTTATAGACACTTAAGAGGCTGTCCGCGTAAGAACCGATAAGGCAAATTTCGGTCTATCACGGATTGCCCTGATTTTTTCGGTGGAAGATACCTATCCTATCCCTTGAAGAAATATCACATTTATTTGGACCAACTCAATTTTTTCTCTATTTTACAGGAAGATTTTCTAGGTCACCTAAAAATAGCCAGTTTGCCATCGGAAGTGGTGCAATTTTTCTGAAAATTTAGGGCTCTGTCAAACCTACCTTACAAGGTCGAATAAGCTGGTTATTTTACACACAAAAGTTTTAACTCTGGTTAATAGTTTCAAGGTTTAGTGGTTGCATTCTGTGGAAAGTTGGCTGAGATATGATTTTTTTTAATTGACCTTTAATTTGCTCAGCAGGAACTGTAATTTACATAACTAGAGCTGAACGGTAATTTCGCAAAAGTGGCACCTGACCCAGACTCTAGTCTATGATAAATCAGAAGTACTAAGACCAGTCTACTTCTTAATGTAATAAAATTTGTGGGCACTCTCACTCTCGTGCTGTACAAAAGTCCGTTAATGTTCCAAAATTCGCCATTTTGACAGCAAAGCTGGAATTGTAACGGTTGGCATCTGATCGACTAATTTCCACAGTTTTAACGTTTCTAATTATCGCCAAATGTCATTAGACCCTTTAAATGTTGGACTTTTGAAAACATGTGGAGAAAACTTAGTAATCGCTTTTTCTTGTTATTGTTTTTCTTGTCGACGATGAACGTGACTTTATTCTTCGTATGCAAATTAGCCTTAGGATGCGTCGCTTCGACAAATTGACATGAAACATAATCTTTACATTTCACATTTCTAAGGGGAAAAACTCTTCTTTCCACAGGAAAACACAAACCATGCCTTAGAATCCCCTTTAAGGTCTGGTTTTTTTTTTTTCAAGGAGGAAGAAGCAGCTGAATGATATCATGATATACAGTGTATGTTTGCGTGGCTTAAAATAATTCAATTACTGTGGCCTGTCACGCATTCTTAAAGAGGGTTGGTCGATTAGAAAACAATAGCGTTGTAGCAGGAGTTGTAGTGACCAATTCTATAGTATTATCATCTTTTTTTAAATGATAGTTATTGATAATAAGAAAAAAAATAAAAGTTAAGTTGCAAGGTAAGTCCTCTTGTCAGCACAATAAAATTTGTGGGCACTCTTTTTTGCGTGCCTTAAAAAAGAGCGTCAACGTCGAAAGATTATTTGCTTATCAGAAGACAGTAAAAAAAAAAATGCCCTACACTTTTTCTACCTTAAAAAGTTTTATTTTTCTTATTGTAAGAGAAAATCCATTTAATGCTTTGCAAAAGGCAAATTAGATGTAAATTTTAGTTCTATAAAGCGTTTATCCGTAACAGAATGAAACGGGAAAAATAGTTCCTTTTTTCAGTGAATACACGCAAAAGGGATTATCTTTTAAGTTTTTGTTAGGGTATGACATCCGAATTCCCACGATGATCTTGTTTTGGTTTCAATCAAATTGAATTATAATGCAACAGGTGCCAGTTTCAAATATAATTATGTCAATGAAATCGCCGAAGAGATCAATTTTGAAAAATGGCTTATTCAGCTATTTCATCAAGCTGTTCTTTCTACGAGATCGTAAAGGCAGAGTTTGGTCCCAGTAGGGGTGTGGAGGGAAAAGTCTTGGTCACAGAGTGCATGGATGGTATTAAGTCGCACTTAGCCAGCTGTCACTTGTCTAAGTGTAGCAAAGTCAGTGAAAATGGAGTCATTTTAGCGAGAGTAAGTATTTGAGGTTTTGTAGGTATTCGGAACTGAAATGACAATCTGCCCAAGGCACAGACACTGAATAGCCTGTGTACAGACCCCCTCCCCTCAGGAAAAAAAGGGGCCCCTTCTCCGAAGGGGGTGGGAGTGGTGTGTACACAGGCTATATCTAACACTAAAATGGCAATCTGCCTAAGGCACAGAGACCTACTTGGCAGGCTTTTGCGAGCGCCAAGGTCTTGTTAATAGGCTCGATTGGAAGCCGCTGTTCCGAAAAATGAGCCCCCAACGGACCGGGAGACGGCAGAAATCGAGCCTAAGGTCTTGTCAATACCCCGGTCATACTCTGGATAATACTGGAAAAATAACTACTGTGGCAGGAAGACATGTCGTGAATTTCCAGATAGCCATCGAAATAAGTCAAAGTTTTGTCCCATCACGTAAGTATCATTTCTTTTTCCTTCTTTATGCACAAAATTTTCTAAACGTACAGTGATATTCTAATTTCTCTATTCAACATTTTATCTTGCGATGTTTTCTGATGTTCGTTTCCTGTTTATTTGAGCTTGCAAAGATAGTTTATTTATTTCTATTTTTTGACAGCCGTGAATCTTGCCCTAATCAATTCTTACCTTTAAAATACTATACATAAAGGTTAATCCGTGTGTTGTAAAACATAGGTTTCTGATGATTGTTTGAAGAGCATTATAAAATTAATGGGAAAAAAAAGAAAGAAATGTCTACACGGAGTCAGGATTCAACCTCTTCCCCAGGGCTTTCCCGCCCCTGCCGTTTTCTAAGAGGAATGTCCTGGCGACGAGGCTAGGAGTGATTGCGGTCGAGGTGTCGTTCACGTGACTGTATGAAAAACATGTCTCTGGTTTTGCAAAAATTAGTGACACTTAAAAGTACCAGAATGTTCAGTTCATTTATATAGCCGATTTGCTCCTCCTGTTGCAAGAAACTTTAAAAAACTTGACGCCAAATGGTCGAGAAGAGTACGATGAACAGTCAGCAACCATGTCCACACCTTTGCCGGAGAGGTTTATTGGACAAGATTTCTCTGTTTTTCATGTTTTGATAAAAAAATTTCTCCAGATTCCTGTTTTTTTTTTGTATTTGTACCCTCTTGAACAATGTACCATCCACCCTCTCTCCCCCCTGTTCCACCTCTACTTTTAGAAGCATTTGTACTTAAAGGGGTGGAATTTCTCCTGTGTATATTAATTTCTGAAAAATTAAGTCCTTCTACTTTTTCCTAAAATTCTTAAACTTAGTTCTTTTTTCTTTAAGAACCAGAGTCCTAAAGTGGTTTAGGGCTCCGGGGTTCCGGACCAAAATAAACTGGGCTCCAGGGCTCCCGAGAAATTGATCAAGGGCTCCAAGCTCCGATATGCTTTTTTGCCTTAATCCAAAAGCAAATCCTAGAATTGAGAAAATACAGCAATTTCTATTTTTTAAACGCTGATTTTATGTTTTTCTCCACTCTACTCGTGTTTGACAGTTATCTAGAGTTATTTATCAATCATGATCAATGGATACGTTTATATAATATTTGACACAGTGAATGACGTGTCAAGGTTGGAAGGTTAAAACGCGGCAAGACCACGACTTCTTTCATAACACAATGTGAGAGATCCAAAAGTTTGAAAAGTTTTTCTTCGTCGTGGCATTTTCGCCAGTAGTTTCAAGTGAAAAAAAAAAAGATCATGTCGATTGCAGAAGAAGAAAGAGAAGGTAAAGGATCCAATGAGCCTACGTTGATCCGCTATGTGGATTTTTCCATTGTCTAGGTACGACAAAAGCTTAAAAACCTCAATCAAGCAGTACATATCTCAGTAATTTGGAGTTTAAACCTGTATAAATGATGCAGTTAAAAAGTGTGGATTGCAGCGCACGTCCAAAATAGCATCAGTACGATCATCAGTACAATGAAAAGAACTCGAATGTTAGTTATTTTAATTTTTGGGGCTACGGGCTCCGCAGCAAACGTTTTGAGGGCTCCAGGCTCTACAGTATAATAGTATTAGGGCTCCAAGCAACGAAGCGATGGGGCTCCGGGTTGCGCGGAAAAAAATTAGGGCTCACGGGCTCCAGGCACCCCTCCCCCCCCCCCCCTCTCCCTCCCCCTTTGGGACCCTGAAGAACTGCCAAAGACGCTGCTAAGGCTGCAATAAGCGCACTCGGCCTTTTCTATTCTTCACATAGTGAAATACCCACCCTTTCATATACATGAAGCCTGGAAAAGATACCCCATCATAGGGAGTTCCCCCCATCCCCAGGCCAAGTCCGTGCTCACCTATTGTCAGCCCACGTTGGACTCTAGGCCCCTTTGAGTTAATACCTAAAGCTAGTCCTAAGCGTAAACAATAAGGCAATGGACGAAATAACCAATGAGATGAGCTTGAATATAAATTGAACTTGACCATAGAGATCTGGTGCAAGAAGACGAGGAGTTCGAAAAGCAAAAGCTTCTTACACAAATCGCTGAGAATTGAGACCACAAGACCCTCAGTTAGAAGCTTTCAACCTATGTGTATGTCAAAATCAACATAGTCAGTTCAACGTGGTAATGCTAAAAAAATCTTGTGTCACTTTGAAATACCATTCAAATCCAGGGAAAGAAAAGGATACCTAACTGACAAACTTTCGTGTTTCGTACAAGAGTGCACCTGCTTTTCTCCATCTGTTCAGGAGTGAACACAGGGATCCTTCTTAATTTAGTGTGATTAACAGCCGGCAAAAACTTTTGGGATTATCGTAAACAAAAACTATGCCTTTTTCTGCATGCCAAATTCCTACATGTTGCTAATTGGCGATAAACACAATGCTCTGTTAATACAACCCTAAAGTTTACAGGGTAGCCTATAGGTCCTATAGTTAGCTAGGGATCTAGGAAATGTGTCTGTTGCCTAAAGGACTTTGCAGGTGTGGTCTTATGGTGTCGCACTGGTATTCCTGAAGTTGTTTGTGAGCTATTTCCAAAATATTAATTGTTAATTCTGTAATTGAAAATATTGTGCTACTGCTCGTGAATAAGAGTGGCCGTGTCCAAGCGACTACTTCGTACCTATTTGTCATGTATTACACCATCGGCTGTCAGGGGATACTGACTCAGTTAAAACGGTCGTAAAATGAATAAATACAACAGCACGGTATTTCCCACCCAGTAGAGAATCGGAATAAACTGTGATTAAATTGTATGATTATCAATAACTATGACTTCAAAAAAGATATAATAACATATAAGAACTCATCGATACACGGTCGCTCTGGGGGAATGCGTGACGGGCCACAGTAATCAAAATATTTTAATTCGCGTAAACATATCCTCTTTTGCTGCTTCTTCCTTGTAAAAGAAACAGACCTAAGGGGATTCTAAGTCGTATATCTTTCGTGTCTTTCCGTGGAAAGAAGAGATATTTTTCCCTTAAAAATGTGAAATACAAGCGTTATATTTTTTATCAATTTGTTGAAACGACGCAGCTAAGGCTAATTTGCATACGGAGAATGTAGTCACGTTTATTGTCGACAAGAGAAAAACCCTAGAAAAGCGATTACCAAGTTTTCTCCACAAGTTTTCAAAAGTCCAACATTTAAAGGTTCTAACGACATTTGGCGATAATTAGAAACGTTAAAACTGTGGAAATTAGTCGATCAGATGCCGACCGTTACAATTCCAGCTTTGCTGTCAAAATGGCGAATTTTGGAACATTAACGGACTTTTGTACAGCACGAGAGTGAGAGTGCCCACAAATTTTATTACATTAAGAAGTAGACTGGTCTTAGTACTTCTGATTTATCATAGACTAGAGTCTGGGTCAGGTGCCACTTTTGCGAAATTACCGTCCAACTCTAGTTATGCAAATTACTTTTCTTGCTGAGCAAATTAAAGGTCATTTTAAAAAAATCATATCTCAGCCAACTTTCCACAGAATGCAACCATTAAACCTTGAAACTAATAACCAGAGTTAAAACTCTTGTGTGTAAAATAATCAGCTTATTCGACCTTGTAAGGTAGGTTTGACAGAGCCCTAAATTTTCAGCAAAATTGCACCACTTCCGATGGCAAACTGGCTAGTTTTAGGTGACCTAGAAAATCTTCCTGTAAAATAGAGAAAAAATTGAGTTGGTCCAAATAAATGTGATATTTCTTCATGGGATAGAATAGGTATCTTCCACTGAAAAAATCAGGGCAATCTGTGATAGACCGAAATTTGCCTTATCGGTTCTTACGCGGACAGCCTCTTAAGTTAAATACTTGTTTTCGTGAATGAAACTTGTTGTCTCTGTAAATGTTCTACCGAATTATATTTCTGATCTTTTGTTTATTGTTAGTTGTCTTTTGCAATTTTCATCGCTTTGCCGCCCTTTGCCGCTATTTGTTTACAGTCGTTCATAAACATCGCTTGCAGGAGTACAACGTACCGCGCGTATCACACATCGCCGTGACGGTCATAAAACTATCAATAAAAAATAAACACAGTAAATTTTTTATTATGTTGAAGCGTAACTCTGTTAAAATTTCTTTGCGAACTTGGTAGGTGATTTTGGAATTTTTTTGAACGGTTTCGCT
Source organism: Porites divaricata (assembly GCA_038088405.1). Lineage (NCBI taxonomy): Eukaryota > Metazoa > Cnidaria > Anthozoa > Scleractinia > Poritidae > Porites > Porites divaricata. The sequence continues at coordinate 28,018,229 of JBBMOI010000008.1, read as the reverse complement.
AAAAGCTCACGCGTGCCTCGATGGTCCTGAATATTGAATGAATGGAATTAGTCTTGAAAAATTGTGAAACTGACTGCTAATTGTCTGAGGTCAGGCGGTCTGTATGATTAAAACAGCGCCTCATAGTACTCTGTCACCTCAGATGTGATGTATAAAAAGTATAATAGGTTGATTTGCACGCACTCAGATTTGTTGGCAAGATTTTCTAAAGTAAGATTGTCGAACGTAAAAATTCGGCCTGATTTGTTTTCCAAGAATTTGTTTTCCACGCCCAATCTACCGCGATCAAGAGCCATTATTGCTCTAAAATGTGACCGAAGATGATTGCCAGTGCTATTTATTGGGGCTACACATAAGGCTATCAACTCGATGCAAGGTTTGTTTCACTCTAAAATCACTTTAGGCTGCATCATTATGTATCCTACTGGGGGGCAGAGGATTTTAGGGGGGGTTCTCAAATTTTTAGAGCAAAAAAGGGGGGATATGAAAATTGTTTAAATATCTCCTGGGGATGCTTATTTTTTGTAAGATTCTGTCTAGCTTTTGTAATAGTTTTAAAAAGTGAAAAAAGAAATGATAAGCAAGGATTGTAAGCAACAAGGGTACTTCTATTATTCTGAGAGACTATAGTACCTATTTTGTAGTTTTTCAAGCGGTGTGCCTGGCCTGTAGATGTAATGTTTCGATACAGTATAGAAAGTAAAACATCTAAAATGGAAACATTTAATGCAACCTCAGTCTAAGCAGTGCAACTTTATTGAATCAATGAATGCAAAAGAAAACAATGTAATTCGACAGTGCACAGTTTTATGAAATTGGACAACAAATGTGCACTTTTAACATGACGCCACTAAAATTCAAACTAAAAAACTATCCATCTTACCGAGATTTTACTCTCACGATGCATTAGAGCAGCTGAAAACTAACTATGAAATAAATTTTTGTTTCAAAAGGGTTCTTGGTTTTGTGATAGAGTACGCTTGAATTTCTAAGCTTTTGCGTGATGCGGCATTTACATGACGGCCAAGAGAGCTGTCATGTAGGTTAAAAAAATGACTTATTTCAGGAAATTTTGCCATCTAAACAGTTCACGTACTGGAAAAAGTATTATAATTTTAATGTTTATGAGTTTCTCGAAGAATAAATTCACGCTTTTGTAGCAAAACTCGGTAACAGATGTTTCTGTTGGTTTCTGTCCGCCATGTTGGAGCTCATCGAACGAGATGAGAGTGACAGTGAAACGGAGGTTCTTGTCAATACTCCTGGTAGTACTCGTACACAAGCTGGCAGGCTATCTATACCTAATTCGCGCTACTTAGACTGGCTGGCATAGGTATGACATAAACAGTCAATTGAAAGCTCTCTCGATGTTCTTATTAAACATGTCTCTTGAATTTTCAAACATATATAGTGTACTATTATACAGATATTTATTTTGATATTTCCTGTGAGGGAAAAGGGGGGGGGGGGGGGTAATTCATTTTTTGGCTGATTGCTTGGGGGGATTATGAAAATTTGTATGGACCTTGGGGGGGATATAAAAAAAACGAGCTGCTGAAAAAAAAATCCTGTGCCCCCCCCCCCCCCCCCCCTGTAGCGTACATAATGAATGCAGCCTTAGCCTATCCCTCAAAAGTCACACGAATGTGCCCTTAATTTAACTGATTTGTGGATTACAAGTTTATTGTTTGTTTTAAATTATAAATTTGTTAATGGAGCTTCGCTTTTAGCCCTGGCTAAATAATGATAATGATAAATAATGATGTATATTATAATAAACATTCCTGCAATATTTCAGATGTTTATGGTTTTATTAGTTTGACAATAAAAGTACAATTATTGCCTTGTGATAAGTTTATTTTATTCTCATAACCTTTTCTCTTGATTGTGTATTGATACTGCTAAGATGTTGGTATTGGACTTAAAGGGTTAAACCAAAATTATAAAACCCAACCACAAAAACATGTGGTGCATATATTGGCTCAATTCTGCCCATCAGAAAATTGTAAGGGAGTGACTTGAAAAGGGGGACTCCCTTGAAAAAGAGTGGGGAGACTAATTACAAAATTAAACCCTTTATATGACCAATAGCTTGTTTTCACGATCAGGTGGTATCCCTTGACTACAACTACATGAATTGAAATGAAATAGTCTAATAACAATTATCACAAGAAGGCAAGAAAAGTAAAGGATGTGGGGTAGTTACAATAAATAATGTCATCTTGGAAAATTCCTATATTGTATGCTCAATAAAAAGGGCTGACGAGGTGGCGGTGAAGGTTATTTCCTTTGAAAACATTTTGGACCTTACTGGTCACGTGACAACTTTGAGATGACATCATTCTTTGCATTAAACCCTCAAAGATACGTTGATGGTGAAAAAAATGGTGGAACATTAACCCTGCACACTTTGGATTCGTGGCCCTTTTGATTTCTTTCCTCAAACCTTTCTTCTTGGTTGCCTTTTGCTGAATTTTGTATTTTTGAACGATGTCCTTTGCATAAGAAAAGGACCGTATTTTGATAAACAGTGATAGGATCTGATCTAGGAAAATGATGGATCTTCCTTTTGTGATCTCAAACCCACATTCCTCCATCAACATGTTCCACTTAGATCTTAACACTGGCTTTTGGAGCAGTATGTCAACAATCTTGTCCACACAGATTTTGTGACAGATCTCCTTCCCAGTGTGGGCACAAAACTGTAGTTCTTCTGTGACAAAAATGTCTGTCAGGTATTCCTTAGGGTACCACAAACCTCCACTAACTTTGGCACTAATAAATGCTGTATCCTTGGCAGCAGGCTCATCAACATGAAGCGAGTCGAGTAAAGCCATAAATTCCTCTTTTTCTTGGCAAATATTTGTTTTCTTAGAAGCCTTTGACTGGTGTTTTCTATACAAGTTACGCATGATATATCCTCCAGGGTAATTAAGAGGACCACGCTCGGCATCTTTCAAAGAAATCTCTACATACCTTTGACTGGAACTTGGTTTTGAAAATGCCAGTAACTTATCTCCAAAATGTAAGACTATTACTTTGCATAAACTCTCAGGAACAGCTTTGTTTAAGAGTGTCTCAGCTTGTAATGGCAGAGATGAATAAAATTTTTCATAAAACTTTTCCAGGTCATTCTTTTTACACATAAATGCCAGACATTTAATGCACTCTTTGTATATGATATGATCATGTGATACTTTGACTTGGGTACAATCTTTAAATGCCTCTTGCATTCCTCCAGGGTAGCAATCATATTTTGACGGTTCACTCAAGATTTCATGAATCATATTTTCCAACAGTGGTGGTGGAAGCTTTTCTTTTGCCATCTCCTCATAATCTGGTTTGTTACTTCCGTTGACTTCCGGATGTTTCTTTCTTCGAAGAAGTGTTAAACCTCCTTGAGATTTACATACCTTATCACAATGTCAACACTTGTAAACAGACTCTTCACTCTCTTCAATCTTAACAAAGGAATAGTGGTGTTGAATATGAAAGTTTTATTTCTGTGCTTAGAAAGCTAAGTTACTTTAGAAGGCAAGGTTAATGCCGTAGTCAGACTTCAGATCAAGACGAGGCAAGTTTCAAGCGCCAAAGGTACGAGCTGCTAGGGGGGTCTGGGGACATGCCCCCCAGAAAATTTTGAAATATGCTCTTTTAAGCATTTCCCGTGGCATTTTTCTTCAGAAAAGTCAATCTTGGGCAAGTGTAAAAGTTCACTTTTTTATTGCTTAGTGATACTGGTGCCAAGTTAATGACCATCTGTATTTTATCTGTAAATAAAAAGTATCTATACAGCCAGTAAGTTTCCCGCCCTTCCATTTTTAATTTTCTTAATCCGCTTCGATGAAGCAGGCAAGGTGAAGTTGACGTTACCCTGGAACTATAGACACCTTCTTCAGTTCACCTGGAAAAAAATATTTTTAACCTCTGCCAAAGTCGAGGTAAAAAAGAAACAAAAACGAGAACGAAACAGCTTCTAATCTCTCTTGCCAATGCTTGTTTGTCAAATGAGGGTAAACACCGATTTTCATTCAAAGGTAGAAATATTTCCAGGGTGAGAAGAAATTGGACATTGTGGCCATACGCATGCTTTAATGTATCGGATGCTTTGGTCAAGTGCGTGTTTCATTAAACACGCAGTTTCTTTATTTGTCTCATGCGACCCTAAAGATCTCTTTCATTGTTTCTGCTTTAAACGCTCCGATACTTCGTCTTTTCACATAACCACTTCAGGGCCGTAGCCAGACTTCAAAACAAGACGATGCAAATTTCAAGCGCCGAGGGCGCGAGCCCCTAGGGGGGTGTGGGGGCATGCCCCGTCAGAAAATTTTGAAATATAGAGGCTCAGAAATGCTCTTGAAAGCATTTTCTGTGGCATTTTTCTCCAGAAAAGTCAATCTTGGGCAAGTGTAGAAGTTCACTTTTTTACTGCTTAGCGATACTGGTGCCAACTTAATGACCATCTGCATTTTAAAGCATTTGAAAAACCGCTACTCACAGTTCACATGAAACGAATTAACCTCATTAAAATGCTTTTCCCCTCAATTCATCGACCTTATATTAGCTGGTTTTATCTTAACCAATCCAATTTCTTCCAGGGATTATTTTCTCAATGAAACGCTTCTTCTTCAAAAAAAAAAGGCCAAAATCAAGACTGCCTCGTCTTGCCATATGCTAGCTACGGCCCTGCACTTGTTGTAGAGGGAGCAACGAAAACCAAGGGGGGAGCGAGCGTGAACAATCTTGGCAATCCACGTAACGATAGACATTAATGAGTGCAAGCACATGGGATACGGTGGTGGTAAAGAGAAAATAGATGTTTGCCCTTCGGGCCAAATTATATTTCCAAGAATACACCATAAGATTTAGTTTTTACTTTGTATTTTGATTATTTGAAACAATGCGCGTAATTTTCTGTACCTTGTGTTTAAGGGCCGGAGAACTGTCGGGTTGAAGGGTGGGCGGTTAGGGATTAAAATATCCTTATATTCCTACAGCGGGCTTATCTTTGATTTTCTATTTCCACATTTCCCCTGTTAAATTATTTTCCGCTTGGCGGCTTCTTCTTTTTAATGTCATGCAGTGTATCCAACTGGTCATTACAAGTTTACAGGAAGAGAATATTAGATGATGATACCTCAAGGCGCGGTCCTCGTAGTTTGACTCATTGTTGTAAGCACTCAGTCTGACCTCTTAGCTGAATAACATGAAAGCTTGGGTCAGTTACTTAGTTAATTAATATGCCGCACTCTGATGTTCTATCAACAGTTAGCCGTTAAACATGCCGAAAAGACTAACATTGTATGATATTTGTCGCATTTTAATAAAGGAGCAGTTTCTTGAAGAGAATCTGAAGGAAGCTGTATAGACCACCAGGCCTTAAAAATACAAATGTAAACTGTGTACTTGTGCATATATATGTATATTTTTTATTAAGAGGAAATGTTTAGTTTTATAAATTTTACAGTTGCGTTTTATGATGTCTTCTTCACTAAGGCTAGTAAAAAGTAGTTGTCGCATAAGTCTATGCTCAAGCCATACACCCACATTTAAATGAATAGAGTACAAAAGTGTGAATTTTGTTTTATTATTTCTGCTTTCTAAAAGGAAAAGCAACATGAAGCAAATGTCTTAATATGTATTTTAAATTAAGGAAAAAATCTTCAAGGACATGGGCGGATCCAGGGGTGGGGCCGAAGGGGCTGTGGTGCACAATTTTTCTGCGAAATTTTGTATTTTTATTTCTTAAGAATTCTAAGTAAATAAAAAGTATCTATACAGCCAGTAAGTTTCCCGCCTTTCCATTTTTAATTTTCTTAATCCGCTTTCGATGAAGCAGACAAGGTGAAGTTGACGTTACCCTGGAACTATGGACATCTTTAGGTTGGGTCAGGTAAAAACAATACAATCAGCAAGAAGTTTTATGAAAGTGGTTAGAGGTAGAATGCTTTATTTCAGATATTTATTCATTTAACTTCTTATCCTATACGTTTAAACGATCGTTAATAATTGCAAAAAGTTCACACTGACTCTACTTGCACAATCTTTGCAAAAAAGCAAAAGCATTGACGTTTGAAAACAACTTTTCTCGTCTGTAACTAGTTTCTTTTTTAATTTATAATAATGCATTTTTGGTCACTTATTACTGCCATATGTATGTTTAAATTGGTTATAATGATTTTTGTTATCTCTTGAAAAATGATGGGAATGTCATCAGTTGAAACCTTAGCGCAAATCAGGCGCTTTTGTAATGTAACTGATTTTGAGACAGGGCAACAAAAAAACATTCATAAAAAAGAAACAAACAGGCCGATTCATCCCAACTTTCCATTATTAGACAGCTGAGAGATTACTTCACCAACCAGGCAATTTTCATCACGTTTCGACTGATCAGAGTGACATAAACGACTTTTGAAAGTCGCACTGCAACTAACGGGCTTTTCAGGAATCCTGAAACCTTTCATCGACCTGAAAAGTCATACTCATACACGGCATTTTTCTTAGCGCAAATATCTCCAATTTAAAAGGCCGTGGTAGTCGAAAGAATCGTATGGCAAATAAATGGTAAGGTTATGGCTACAGTTTGCCTAAGAAATTGTTTTAATAGCTTTTAAAAAAGTGCTTACCACGACATAGGGCGCTTTTGTAACCTCTCGCGTACATTTCGGTGGATTTTTTAATGCATTTTCAACGTAAGGACTTGCGATTGTGGGTGAATATTACTCGGTAAAGGAGGCATGTAATACGTAGGTTTTATGGCTTACCACGCTTCTGCTGCGTAGATATTGGGAAAAGAGAAAGATGTTACCGAAGTGCCCGACTTTGCTTATGGAGAGAGAGAGAGAGAGAGAGAGAGAGAGAGAGAGAGAGAGAGAGAGAGAGAGAGAGAGAGAGAGAGAGAGAGAGAGATTGCAAGTGGCCCCGCCAGGATATGAACCTGCGCCCCAACTTCCTTCAGCGCAAATAGTGAGGCCTCGTATTACTGAGCCATACGACCACTACGAAATCAAAGTTTCATGTTTAATGGCCTTAAAGTATTCAAATGTGTATTTATCAAGAATCAAAGATATATTTGAGGAAAAAAAACCTTAAACGAGTATTCCAAAGCCATTTCGCACTATTTACGTGTTTATCCATTCTCGAGCTTTTTATAAGCGCGAAAGTGGGGAAAAGGGAAAGGAGCTCTTTCCATAATCCTCCTCCCTTTTTCCATTCTTCCCTATCCGCTACCCCTTTCGACGCTTGCTACGCAGGCTAAGCTCTATATAAACGGCCGCTCGATGATTCCACCCGTCTTCTTCTTCGCTGCTCTCGCTGAAGTTTAGGTCATCGTTTTTCCATGTTAAGTATTCCACGGCAAGGATTTCCAGTCACCTGTCGAATCGGACACTGTTGTGTTTGCAGACCGCTGTTGTTTACCTCAGACATACTTTGCGATTCCTCAACAGTAAACAGAGGATGAATAAAATTAGCCGAAAGCCCTGTCACCAAAAATGTAGGTCTGCAAATCTTCGAGCCTGCTAGTCTGCTAGTCTGCAAGCCTGAGGTCTGCAAGTCTGCAGTCAGCGTTTGTCGCACACCGGCCCGATACGGAAACACTCATTGTCATCAAAAGCTGGCAATTCCGCTGATTTCAGTATACCCACAATCTCAGAACGCGAAGTTTTAAAAATCATCAAATCACTCCCGTCAAACTCTTCATTGCTTTTCTCACTAATCACGATTTACTGTACAAATGCCAGTCGGGTTTTAGAGCTAACCATTCCTGCGAAACCATCCTTGTCAGAATTACAGATGAATGGCTTGAAGCAATGGATAAAGGCCTCTTTACTGGTGTTGTTATAGTACTGAAGAATAATACTGGCATTTATGCCGATGACTCGAGCCTTTATGCATCTGCACCTACCTTAGCTGAAGTCGAGGAGAAAAGCAGACCTGACATTGACGCAGTATCGATGTGGGCAAAGGAAAATAAAATGAAAATGCATCCAGCAAAGACAAAGTACAGTATAATCTCGACCAGACAAAAAATTGCAAATTCAGCACAACAATCTCTTGACTTTTCAGTTGACGGCATGCAACTCACTGCGGTTGAGTCAGAACGTGTCTTAGGAGTATATATTGATAGTCATCTCACCTGGAACGAACACATTGACACACTGCGCCGAAAACTACTTCAAGGAATTGCAAGTTTATCAAGAGCTCGGAAATATATACCAGCCAAATATCGATTGCTTCTATACAATGCAAGTATCAAACAGTTGTTTACTTAATGCAGTACTGTTTGGAGCAAATGTAGCCAAACCAACTTAGACGAACTGTTTAAACTTCAAAAACGCTGCGCTCGATTAATTTTGGATAGTCGTCGGGATGCACGATCGTATGATAATTTTCAAAAGCTTAAGTGGCTACCGGTTGATCAACTATTCAAGCTTAATAAAATCGGCCTTTTAAAGAAAGTCATTGATGGTATGGCACCGGAATACTCAATTACAACACTGAAATCACTTTGGTTTGAACACAAGTACTCTACCAGAACAAAAACGTTATACCGTTTACCGAAACCCAGAACCGAAGCAATGAGGAAAACATTCTTCCACTATTATTGAACTAAATGCTCTTAACTGAGAACCAACCACCTCCTTTAGCTTAATGGAGACAACACTGACTAACAACGCCGCCTTAAAGTATACGGTGGACAATTTTAAAGTTAAAAAGTTATTCTGATTTGTATAAATCCGTACTTTTTTACCAATGTATTCACTTCCGTTTTTAACATCTCTCAATGTTTTAATCTTCATAATTTTTAGAATCTTTTATTTATTATAATCATTATTTGTAAATAGGATTTTTATCATGATTAATGTAATTTGATTGTTATCAATTTTTCTAGGGAGGGCGAAAACTGAAATTCTTGCAATTGAGATCTTTTATTATAATTACTATTTGCAAATAGGCTTTTTATCGTGATTGTTGTAATTTATTATTATTAATTTTGTTTTTAGAGGGCCACTAGGGAGAGTACTTCATAGTAAAAGGTGTCACCCTCTTAAAATAAAGGTTATTATTATCATTCTCAAGGTTAACTAAACCCTTTGTAGGATTTCTGAGCTCCAATGGCAATGGTATCTAAGAAGAACCCTCAAGAGGTTTATATACAGCAGTATTAATATAATGCTCATCAATGCTGTTAATAACCCATCCTCAGACAACCAAACGGCTATACCATTTAGTTAGTTGCTGCTGTGATAGTGCCAAACTTGGTAAAATATTCTTGGAGATAAACTATAATCTGCGCCGTATTATTAAAATAAGCCGTCTTAAATAATATTTTTATCATCCTTTGTTTTAATAAAAGTGACCTTTAGAGTCTTCACAAATTTTAAACCTTTTGTTCGTTGTAGTATCGTACCAAATTATTGACTAATAACCAATCTTGTATTTTGTAAGTGAACAAGGACATCTCTATTACTTTTTAATGATATTTTAAATGACTGTGTAAAGCGCTTTAGAGCCCTAATCTTTTTTTATTTATTTTGGTCCAAGCGGCTGGTACTGGTCGTTGTTTCTTGTTCTGGGGGCCGGAATAGGCTTAAATGGCGGAATAGGATTATCCTCAAAATACTGTATCAATTGTTGGACATTTCTTCTTGGTGCGGGAATAGGGCGATTTGCTTCTTCCCTTATATTAACCAGATTTTGGAGTTCACTCATTGTGATTCCAGATAATAGCTTTATGATTAATTCATTACGATTGCTCATTATATTATTATTATTATTATTATTTTTATTACATGTATATATAATATGTTTTCCTGGCATACTCTTATTTATATAAGGAGCCATTTCTTTAAGCCATTTTGGGACGTGGTCCGAAGGACAAGGTCAAATTACAGGGAAAAGGGCGGTGGTCACTTTCCTGGAATCCCAAGGTCAAGGTCAATGTATCCCAAGGACAAACCTAAAAATGGAAAATGTGCTCGCACCCCCATATACTATACTACTTACTCCAAAGAATGAACACTTATTAATCAGTGGACATTTCGTTCTCATAAGTAAGCTTAGGTAAGTCATAGATCTTATTCATGTTGACAATGCGCTCTTGCTGTTGTTTCTGTTGATGTTTTTATTTAGTAAACAAAGTAGCTTCTATTTGCAAAGAAGACAAAACTTTCAAGCAGCACCTATATAACGCAAATATCATGGTATTTTCATTTTTCAGTTCAATAAAGTGAAAATTGACGAGTTCCGCATATCAGACATAAAAAAGCTGACCCCCCTGCCCAATGAAGATGTAGTTAGAAAACTGTCGACGACCATAACTACCATGACAAAGGATAAGTGTGTTTTTGATAAAGTGGTAACATTCCATGTATATGAGGTATAAGCTTTTTTTTCTTAATTATTACTTCAAAGTTCTGAATCCTGATATTCCCTAGAGATAATTAGTTATTCCTTTCACTGGATTTGGAGTTGAAGAATGAGATTTAGGCCCATGACATGAAGTTGGGGACCCCAGGTAGATGGGGTAACCCGCCTGTCTATATAATCTCTCATTTTAATGTGATCACGTTTACATGTTAGTTGCGGTTACCCGCCGCATGTTACCTTACCTACCCATTTCCCACATCCATGTAAACAAGCCCTTAATGGTCAGGAGTTCAAATCATTTCCATTTTTGTCCACTCTCTGCCAGTCGTCGCTCCCTGCTATTCATCACTGGCTAATTTGATCATTAAAACTCCACGACTGGCTATTACTTCCTTGTGCCTTGATTGGCCTTACCAAATACCTTATAAAAGTGGAGGTGAAACTTCTTTGGCGGAGCAAAATGAGGACGGCTGAAGAATAAATGCCTACCGCTGCTCAATAGCCTGTGTACAGATTCCTCTATCTCCCCTCATGAAAAATCGATCGGATTTTTCCGAAGGGGGGGGGGGGGGTTGTACACAGGTTAAGCTGTTCTACCCGCCTAGCACGGCCGGAAATTTCAACTGTGAGACGACTTTAGAAGAGCTTTGATTCAGACGCCGAAGTTTTCATGTGCCTAACCTAATGCATAAATTATAGTATAAAGCCTGATTTTGCAAGCAGTTTGACCCGAAATGAGTATTTATCTCCTTTTAATTTTAGTTCCGCTGGAATTAAGATTGGTGTTTGAATGAATTCAGCCGGTCTAAATAATTTGGTTAGGTCCTAATTAGAATTAGGTTCGGCTCATGAAAAGTTCGGCGTCTAAACCGAATTTTTCGGCATTTTACGGTAGTTGCAAGTGCTTTGTCGGTCTATTCCGAGAGCCTAAAAATAAGATAAGGTTTTCAAATCCCGATTCCCGCCGCAATTTTTGCTTTCATCCCACTACCCCACTTTTTCCACTATCTTCAAAAAATACTTTCGGGGCAGAAGCAGTCTACCGTACATCCATATCCCGCAGATAGCTGATGGTCTCCCCCAAACGTTGAACACTGGATGTCATCTGTTGGTGTACAACTACTACCGAGGTTCGCTAGGCAACGAGTTAGATAGTCTAGGTGATAGCTGGATTGTATAGACTTTTTATTTGTCTGCTGAATGATGTCGTACTATCCTGTAAACGCCGCCATCTTGACCCGCAATCCAAGAGCCTCATCAAAATAACTGCAAAGACGCTGGGAACTAGTGATGGTCACAGTTTTTCATAGCCGTTTACCATCCAAAAATAAGCCCCTAAAAAGAGCCTTTGAAAAATATAAGCCCAGGGCTTATGTTGGAAATTTTACGGTATTTTGATTCCAAATGTTTTTGCACAGCGGCTTACCACCTCAAGGTTGTCCAAACAAGAATGTTGGATGGCGCTGCAAGCATATCTCACTCTACACCATAACTGACATACACATAAGCATCACCGTCGCAGTGAAATAGACGAATGTCGCATGTAAATATAAACGAAGGAAATTTGGATATAAAATATGGCTTTTCGTTTGTGAAGAAGAAAAACAAAAATGTTGGATTGCGATTAACACATATCGCACTAACCATAACAAACAAATGTCGCATGTGAATAGTATATTTCAAATATGGATGTTGAATTGTTAATGCACAATGTTGAAGTATATGTAGAAGTCAAATATTGGATTGAAAAATCGAGGATTGATTTAAAGCAACATTGTTGCAAACAAAAGCTTGAATTTTGGCTGGGGTATAACGCCATAGGTGTCCTACCAACTGAACCAATCCTGCAACTTTAAATTACAAGCAGCCTCTGTTGGCATAGGTCCAACATAACAAACTGTCAAAGTAAATTGGCTATATGCAGTCAATTTCATTCCATTGCTTTCTGTCAATTTAGGCTACTGCAGGAAGAACGCCTGTGGAACATACCGAATTCCCAGACCGGGAAGGAACAAGAACTGCCATTGAGCACGAAGGCTAAGACGAACGAACTACAATAAATATTAGTAGGAATAGTCAATAGTTACTGTGGGGGCATGAATTTGCTTATAATTCCAGTGGTTGATTTAAAACTCTATGACAAGAGTGTACGCGCAGTAAATCCAATTCCACATATACCTTGTAGCATAAATATGAGGAAAACAAATCGTAACACGAATTCGTGAAGGGAAGGACTTGTCATTTGTGAGTCATGTATTGAGAAAATAAAATTAACATAGCCTTTGAATAGGCTCTCTGTTTGGGGAAAGGGTGAAAAAACGCGAGGGTAGGGAAAGGGGGAGAGTCTATAGAAGAAAAAAAAACCCTCATTAGCACAAGCAGCATTTTGGCACGAGGTAAAGTAAAAGTCCAACCTCGTTCCCAGGGTTGATAAAGCCGTGTGTTGCCTACCGAACCCCCTTTTTACACTCGAAATTGATTACATTCCAAGTGACAGATAACGATCTTGCTGACAGATGATCGGCAATTTCAAGACAAGAGGGTGTAATAGCGGCCTCAAAGGTTTGTCTACAGGCTGTCTCCCTTTCCGTTCACTCTCTCCTCGCGATTCTTTCACCCTTCCGCCAAACTGCGAGCCTGTTCACAGGCTAAAAGTAACATGACTTTCAACTAGCAAAGTTGCTTGTCCCAGGCGTTCAGATAGTGTGCGGCACGAAGTAAGAGAGCAGGAAAAAAATTTCCAGGCGTGTGAGAGCCTCCCTTGCCATATTTTACACGCGAGGTGTACCTTCAAATTAACAATTACAAGTACATCCATACCCCCACAGCATCTCAAAGTGGTTCATGTATGAGCAGTGAACAAGGGATGAAGGTCGAACAAACAAGTCAGCGGAAAGCTGATAGTCTTAACTGTGCATTTTTCTTTGGTTTTAAGTATCGTTCATCGCTCTGCTTTAACTGTGACAAAATACATTTACGAGAAAAAATATCGCATCATTTTTTTGTTAATATTTTCGATGATATTCAACAGGTTTCGATTCAGTACTGTTTTCTGAGCTTTTTCTACAAAAAAAGACAAGCTCAGCTGTGTTCCAGTCACTTTTACTGGCATAAAATTTCCAAAAACATGAAAAAGAAAAAAGGGAGGAATTACCACAAGAAGCCCCCCGTTTTTTGGTGTGAAGATGAGCGGGGGGAGGAGGGGAAGTGTTTGGTCAGTCATTTTAAATGATTCTACCTAACGCTGCTGTTTGGCATTTAGTGGACGGCTAATCGGTTTTATAAGTCGGTGATTATGATCAAGAAGAGAGACTTTTTCTGTGTTAATAACCGTCCCGTAATGCCAAATAAACAGTTGATTTGTGATTATTTCAGTAAAGTGCCTGCAATCTTTCCAGAGTAGCTCAGGCCTCGTTTATATTAATCTGAAGAAATTTGAAAACGTTGGGTGAATTGTTTTCCGTTCACGCTAATTCAGATCAATAGATCTGAAAATGGCTCTTTTCTCTAAAATTTGGTCAAAATCGTCTTTTAGAAGAAATTTTTCGAAAAGCTCCGTTTCCAGTGGACAATTTCTCAGGATTAGCATAACTGTAGGCCTAACTGTATGAATATAATTGCGTTTTCAGACTCATTCGACGTAGTGCAGGCAGAGTCGACTAAGGTCATTAAGTGCATTTCTTCTCTAAGTACTTACTTTTACACTACAAAATGAGAACAAGGGTCTTTTCTGCATTAGCATGCGCGACCGCTGAACAAGCGATTTGCACGGAGGCTCACCACAGGGTCTGCCTTCATCAAAATGGCGCGCCTCAAAGCCGTCGTCGCGATTATTTTTCTCGTTGGTCTTGGCGAATGTGCTCGTTATTTAACAAAATGTGTAGTTTGCAAAAAAAACTGTAACATGGTCTTAACAAAAGCGAAGTGGACCGGCTTAAACATACACGAGCTACCATTCAAATTTCACCTCCCCACTTGACCTGGACAACATTGCGTGTATATGTAGTGCCTGTAGGATTGCGCTAACCTCATCAAAGTGTAAACAAAGTGCCGAAACGTTTGTTGATGCAAGTAAACACTTTCAATTTTCTTCGTTTTGAAATGAGAAAAGGACAGGAATATTTAAAAAAAAGCAAATTTCAGCTAGGGGGCTCGAAGTCCGCAAAAGCCGGTGTTGATTTCAGCAGTGAATTAATATATGTTCTACAATTTTCCCAGCAGTTAAAAGCTACAAAATTAACAGTACACGAGACATAGATTAGTTACCTGGTGAGATGTTGGTGGTAGTCACTCTGTATGTCTCGAAAAATAAAAAAAAAAAATGAATATCAATGACACACAGTCAAAACTGTATTCAATAGGACCGAAATTAAAGTCGAATCCTGTGACCGATTTCGATGAAACAAGCGGTTAGGTTTCCCAAGAAGTATAGTAAACATGTGATGCCGACCAAAAGTTAAAAATTTTTACGGCACTTAAGTTCTGGCTAAATGAATATTCCTGTTAATAATGCATTACAATGTTAGTCCACGCAAAAACAAGACGTTCCACAATTTTCCGATAAACAAACTTTGAATCGCTAAAATACTTAAGGGAACAACTTTCTATTCCAACTGATAACGGCATGGTAGTCGCCCGCTGATCGTTATCCACTCCCGAAATATGGCTAAATCAGCTATGAACAAATTATTGACGGAAATCCTCTACGGTATCGAGAAAATAATTTACATCCGATTTATAGACAAACACTAAATAAAGAACATTTTGATCAATAATTACGCATCAGCAATGCATTCTATGCCAGACTTTGCTGTTCTTGAACGGGAATCAAGACACGAGTCGAGCGCCAAACAATAACAAGCAGCCATGTTCGTGTCAGACATCCTTAAGAAACTTGTTCTTTCACCTCGTTCAGCGCATCAGTCTTCACTTTAATCACCAGATCTTTACTTATCTTGTACAACGAAGGTCTTTCCTAAGTTCCTGCTACCATTTTAATGTCAAGCAAACTTTCAAAGTGAACAATTTGGCTCCTACGACTATGCACCACGGTCGCTGTCACTGGTCGTGTGCTCTTTGTCAAGTCAGCGGTCGCGCATGCTCATGCAAAAAAGACCCCTGTTCAAAATGAGTAGGATCTATTGAGGTTTCTGTGTAACTGAACGCCTAACCCTCCCCCAAGTCACAATTTTGCCCTAAGTGAGAAGTAAGTGTTAATGTTGACTTAGAGGAGGGGTAGGTGATCAGCCCAAAAATGTGATTATTTTGTATAATTTTTTTAAAATTTGTTGTTATAATAGTAACTTGCATAAATACGTCTATGCGATGTGTTTAATCCTATTGAGACGGGAGGGTGTGAGGGGCCTTTCGAGGATCCCTCAACTTTGCTTTTAATGAATAAATTTGAATACCGTTCAGCTATGGCCATCAGGGATATATAAAGGCATTGACTTAATTCAAATGACAGGTCCATGATGGAAGATGGGTCATATCGCGGATAGCTGATATATATGCCTTTTTCCCTGATGTGTTTTTAAATTGTGCCCCAATAAGTGCGTCACTTTGTTTTGTTAAAGGTTATCAATGTGTTAGTTAGCCGTATCATTTTTTCACACGCTTTCCTACTCGAGCAATTTTTTTTTTTTTGGCTTCATATCTGTTTTGAGTGAAAAAAAAAATGGTGAAGTATTGGTTCAGCAAGTGAATTTAACAATATGACGAATAAGGTTTAGGCCCCGTCTACAGCACGTTTCCAGATATTTTTGAACCGCACCTTTTTTTTGCGAATCTGCAACTTTTTGAATCCGCTCTCTAGAGAACAAATTTTTGAATACGCTACAAAACTATAATCTGGAAACGTGTGGACGCTAAATTTGGATATATTTTTTTATCCAGTGACGTAACAAGATTTCAAGGTTTATAACGTGTGTGCAGTTAAACGTGGCTATGGTTAATGTACACTTCAATTATGCAAAAAAGCGGCTCGACGTTCTGAGGCTTCTTTCCATGTCGGACTGGCGAATGGGAGCTGAGGCCGTACAAGTTAAACGAGCGAACTAGTGCTTGGTGGGGCAATTTTGTCAGCAACATAGTCATTGAAGAAGATTGGTCTGAACATTTTCGCATTAGGCGAAGATCGCTCTAAAAATTAACAGACAGACTGAGCGTGAACTCGGATACGTGAGGACGGGCAAATTCTATTTGAATAAGCTACGAGTGAACATGGAAATTGTTTAAACAGTGATGAATCCGCTGAGAAGAAATTGCGGATTCAGAAATATCCGGATACGTGTGGACAGGGCCTTAGTGTGACAATCAAATTATACCTGGATGTTAGAAATGAGTAAATTATTACGAGTGAGTTTTTGGTGACCGTGTCGTGAGCGTTATTAAGTTACAGAGGGGGCAACAATTACTCCTCCCTAGTCCCGGGAAAAACAAAAACCCGTCCGAATAGGTTTAAATTATGGTTTTCGTTGTCTTTTTTGTTAATACTACTTTGCCAAAACAGGTTGTGTTAAGTAGTATGTAGGTTTCTGTAGCCAAACTCGAAATAAAAGTCTTCAGATGTTATAATGCCAAATTATGTAAAATGTGCTATTTATGAATCTCTCAGAAATGCGCAATACTTATTGAAGGATATCACAACAATAAGTAAGGCAACATCGTGGATACTCATGATCACTAGTTTTTTTCTTAGTTATTGTTAGTGTATTTTTTATGTTTCTTTTTTGTACGGTCACTTAGCTTTAACTGTAATAGTAGTTCTGCCTTTCTCGCTGAATTTACTAATAAATAAACACAGAACCTGATCTCAGACTACATTTGGAGCTCTTTATCAACCAGAATGAAACATTTGCTAATATTTGGCCCGAATAAGGTGGTTCGATCCAAAGATAATTAAAACAGGGCAGGAAATCAAATTGCACCTATAGTATATAACAGTGTATTTGTGGGGTATAGATTAAAGGTCACTTTTTGACAACGACGACGTATCTATGGCAACATGTTTCCTCGATTCGTAAGAAATCTAAAGCTGTTTTCAAGAATTGTAGTTCGTATAACTGTTTTGAGCTGTGCCGATTTTAAACAACTTTATGAGCGTCTTGGAGAAATCTCTGGCTAAAAATTTTGGTTGCTACGATGGAGTGAATCACAACAAGAGAGGATCAAGCTCTACCCATCATGATCCCTCTAAAGATATATTTAGATCTTCTCTGAGGTCTGTTGTTCCCACAAGGGTTGATTGATAGCCAATCGTATGTCCTTAATTTTACCAATGTTGACAGGTGGGCCAAAGGCCGACACAACGCTTCTCGACGAACGCGAATCAGCTGTTATATTAACGGGAGAAGTACGTAAGGTTACGAATCGAAAACTGCAGCCATAGGAAAACGAGTCGCATGTATACGTTTTCTGGACGAATGCGGCTGCAAGGAAGTGAGTGTAGTAAGTGCTTTGAGACCTTACAAAAGAAAAAGTACAGTCGCATAGACTGTAAAGCTTCAAATAATTAAGGGGCAGTCCCCTTAAGAGCAATACATGCTCAGATAGAGAAAAAACTCTCAAAAAAAGATCATCATTCGCATTAAGAGAGGATAAACCCTCTTTATCTCCTCTTGTTTTGCATTCATCGCAACTCTCACCCTCCCGACATCCTTTTGCACTTTTATTCCTCCACGAAACTTCCACGAAAAGCGCAAGGGAATATTATCCGCCAGAAAACTGATACGTTCCAAAAATAACTTTAGAGGGATTACGATGGGTAGAGGGCCTATATGGGGGATTCATTCTCTGACCTTTATCCTCTCTTGATTACAACCAATGCATTTCGTGTTCTTGAAACACAAATTTACCCGGTGCCTTTAAATCTGGGCCTCCAATTGATTTAGGAGCTTTTTTAAGGAGAAGGTTTTCAGTTATCCTGTACATAAAATGAAAGAAATCGTTTTATTCGACTTCCAGTAATAGGAACGTTAATAAAAGTCATAAAAAAATGTATTGCTGTTTACTTCCAAGGTATAATAAAACAGTGTTGTGATGCGTTGGCCTTTAGTCTATATTGTATTTTAAATAATGACCTCCAAGTTTGAAACACTTGCCGGTTTTCAAATGCTTAAATAACGTTAGGTAACTCAGTGTTAATGCTCCAATGATTTATAAAGCTGTAAAAATTTGTTACTTGTGTGTTTGATTGTCCCATAAGGTAATTAATCTCTGATTCCAATATCTCTTGCATTAGTTACTTGCTTGATGGCCCTTGGAAAAACTACCCGAATGTGCTAATTTGTCAGGCCGGTAATTATTATCACTGCAGGTCTGTGATTTTTCATAGTCACTGGATTACAACCAGATAAATTAACATATCCGTGTAGCTTCTTCGAGGGCCATCAGGCGATTAACAAAATGCAAGAGGTATCGGAAGCCGGGCGTGTATCAAAAAGTTTGGCAAAAGCCTTAAATGATAAACAAACCCGGGTGGGTACTCCCCTGTTAAAGTGACGGGGGTTCTCGTCGGAAAATTTCAAGAATACCTCTAAAAGGTACCAAAATCTTGTTTTATGAGCGTGTCCCAAATTCATCTCCACCACCAAGAGGTATGGTCAATTCAACAACAACAAAATAAAGATTACTTTCGAAGACTTTCTTCTCAAGGATTTTTTCAAAGTAAATGGAAATTTTCAAACAATGACCGACTAAATGAGTGGTGTCTGAATGGTAGTAATTTAAACTGCACTTGAAAAGCTCTGCGTACCTAGCTACTAACTTCCTTAAGGCGTCAAATACTAGTAAGCAAAACATCAAAGAGACCAGTTGGACCAAGGGCAACCATCAAAATTTTCGGAAGACCAAAGCTCTTCTTACCTCCTTGATACAAGGCTTTTTATAAATAATTATTCTAATTCCGCAACAAATTCCCATATTGAACAAGATAATAATAGCCAAGTTCATCCAAGATTTTCAAGTAGCGCACACGTGCAGCCAAATTTGGGCATTCCAGTAACTAGAGGATTTAAAATTGCTTCTATTAATTTGGCCAGCTTGTACAAACATATTGACCAGCTTAAGATCTATATGCTGTCCAAGACGGTTGATATACTAGCTAATGAGACTCGTCTAGACAGCTCTATTCAAAATAGTGAGGTCAGTATCCCTGGATATACTCTTGAAAGAAAAGATAGAAATAGAAATGGAGGTGGTGTAGCCCTCTATATTAGGGACTCAATAAATTATAAGCGTCTCACTGACCTCCCTAATGATAACATGGAACTGATCAGTACCAAGTGTCGAACCCGAAAGCAAAACCATTTATTGTGCGCTCTTGGTATAGACCTCCAAGGTCAACCACTGTAATGATGAACAGATTTGAAGATTTATTGCAAAAATTGGAGTCATATCATATGGAGGTTGACATTATCGGTGACCTAAATTGTAATGTTGGTGCAACATCACCAGACTGCATCACACAAAAACTACTAGATATATCTCACATAGTTACCAGCAGGGGGGGAGGGAAGCTACTTCCCATACATTCTTAAATGAAATCCAAACGATGTTCTCACAACTTGCAAAGCGATCAGCAAGGGTCTTGCCAGCGGATTTGTGTACTGATCATGCGCATTACGTCAAAATCCATAGATAAACGGTCTCAAGAAGAAACAAAAAAAATGACGGTCGAAGGCGGGACTGTTTCTCACTTTTACATTTTGGTAAATCGGGAATTTGTTGATTTTATGTCGCTTTTAAGACATAGTGTGTGGTTTTCTTTTTCTGTTAAACAATTTCCCTCTGCAGAGTTTGGAATATGCAACATATAGCTCCGTACAGCTGATAAGAACCGCCGAAGAGTTGACTGAACTATCGAGCAGTGTTTTGCAGCAAACCTTAGGAAAGTTAAAGTCGCTTCAAGGTACAGAGCTTTCAGTAGTAGTTGTGATTTGTTTATTAGGATCGTTTTGAATTTTAACTTTGGATTGAAGGTGTTGACTGATCGTAATAAACGAAGTGAAATGTTATAAAGTGTGAATGTTTGTTCAATTATGATATGTAGAGCTGTAAGCTCATATTTATAAAGTTCTCTGAATATACTTGCTTCCGATAAATTCGACACTTTCTCCAGTAACTTTTATCAGTACCAAGTTATCTTTGCCGGCAAAAACGATGTAAACCTGTTAATCGATCGAGCGCGTTGTTGTTGGTTAAGATCTAACACGGTTGCGTTTTAGTTTCCCCCGTAATTTCAGTACCGAAAGACAAATACGATATGCAAGAAAAACAAAGATGCATTATATTATTTTTTTCAACTTTTTAAGCATTTCTGATTTCCTCCACCGGTTGGCTTCTTGCTTCTATAAAAAGTCTAAACATTTCACTGAGAAAAATACTGCAATTATCCACTGACCACCACGCAGGGTGACCGCTTTGCAAGTTGTGAGAACATCGTTTCTCGGTCCCAGACCTCGTCTCTTCCCCCCCCCCCCCCTCCCCCGCAACTGGTTACCAGTATTTAACAATTAGTCGCCGAAGGCGACGTGAATATCGGTGAATAGTCACCGAGACGAAGTCGAGGTGACTATTCGCCAATATTCACGTCGCCTGAGGCGACTAATTGTTTTAGTATAATTACATTGATGACTATTCGAGAAAGTAAAATTATTGATCAATTTCCGACCCCGAAACATCAAAAAATCTGGCTGCCATTTTGAAAACTGCTAGCCTTCAATGCTATAATCACCGCGCGGTGATTATCGCGGGATAGTGCGAAGCTCCTAGCCAATCACAGCGCTCTATTTTCGATTGTCATCAATGTAATTATACTAAAGCCAATTAATTTATCAGCCAACACGTATAACAAAGCTCATGCACATCATCTATTATTGATTTGTTTTTAACTAATCATCCGTGGAATTTTTCGGACTCCGGAGTCGCCGATATCGGAATCAGTGATCCTGTCTAATGTATGCAATAAGGAAGATTTGTATTCCCGAATCAAATCCAAAGACTGTAACGAGCAGATGCTTTAAAAAAAATTATTCCAGATAGTTTTCGAACTGATTTATCTATGGTTCCGTGGCATCTGATTGAACAGGAGCATAACCCTAACATTGCTTTGGACATATGCAACATATGTTCTTAGACATTGCTGATAACCATGCGCCACTAAGGAAAAAGAGAGTGAGAGGAATCTCTTCCCCCCCCGGATTACTCCAGAGCTAAAAAGGCTAATGTTTCAAAGAGACAAACTCAAAAAAATAGCCTCAAGGTTCCCGACAGATGGCAATTGGACTTCTTACAAACACATGAAGAATATGGTTAATTATGAAATTAAGAATGCTTAATTGAACTAAGATAATCGCAGAAACATAAAAACATACTTGGAAAGGAACTAATAGACTTATTGAAAATGAATCTAAATTCATTTAGAAAACTCAGCTGGACACCGGGGATACTGTAAGTACTGACCCCATCGAAATCAGTAAATAAAATATACTTAACACACATTTGTCCAGAATAGGACCATCCTTAGCCTCTGTAATTAAAGATATATCCAGAAATTTTACTGATTATATTACCCCCGGAAGTATCATGCCAGGAGGTCTTCAATTTAATTCAGAAAATACCGAGTAATAAAGGCAGTGGTCTTTATAACATCTCAGCACGTCTCCTGAAAGAAGCGTCTCCCATAGTTACTCGCAGTTTAACTTTTAAAATAAATCTCTCAATAACCATGACTGGTATATTTCCAAATGCTTGAAAACGAGCTAGAGTTTCGCCAATATTTCAAGAGGACCTCAAGACCGATCCTAACAACTACAGACCTATCTCAGTTCTGCCTGTAGTAAGTAAATTAATTGAAAGAGCTGTTTTTAACTAACTAGTATATGAATATCTAAAAAATAATAAGTTGTTAACTGAGTCACAATCTTGCTTCAGACCTATGTTTTCTACTGAAACAGCTTTACTTGAGGCTACGAATGAATGGCTATGAAATATTGACGACAATCTCTTAAATGGTGTGATATTCCTGGACTTGAAAAAAGCCTTTGATACCATGGATCATGCTATCCTACTGGGAAAGCTTAAACTCTATGGGGTCGGTTCTCAATCTCTTAACTCGGGTTCCGGTCCTATCTATCTGACCGCAAGCAACAAACGTTAATTGATGGAGTTCTATCTGATTTCTATAATATAACATGTGGTATTCCACAGGGGTCTATTTTAGGCCCTCCCTTTTTTACTATTCATATTAATGATCTCCCTTCATGTAATTTGTTTTCAAAACCCAGAATGTATGCAGATGATACTACCCTTACCTCATCTGCAGAAGACCCATGTGTCCTTGAACATAAAATGAATTATGATATGAATTTAATTCAGTCATGGCTGTCAGCAAACAAATTAACTTTGAATGTTAAGAAGACGAAATACATGCTTATAGGGAGCCAATTTAAGTTACCCCAAATAATTAGTCACTTCACAGTCAAATTAAAGTCAATAATACACCCTCAGAAAGAGTAATTAAACATAAATCCCCTGGAGTTCAAATTGTTGAATCTTTGAACTGGTGCCCACACATTAATACCATTTCAAAGTCATTTTACACCATTTGATACTAGAGTGAATATCGGTCAGTATAAAACAAGGACTGCGGACTGCGGACCACGGACTGCGGACTGGGTATAAAACACAGACTAGGTATAAAATGGGGACTGCGGACTGAGTATAAACCACGGACTAGGTATAAAATGCGGGCTACGGACTGAGTATAAAACACGGACTACGAACTATGTAAAAAGGTAAAACTGAGAGAAACGGAAAGCAGCTTGCATAACAGTAGTTCCAGCTCCTTGCGTCACACAAAAGCATTCCGTAAGCCAGTCACGCGCAGCTGTCTATATTCTCCTCATGTGGAGAAGGAAAGCAAACTGCACTGACAAGGAAGGTTACGCCGCTACTCAAGGCAACTGAAATTAAACCTGAATTTTATTAAAAGAAGGAGTTAGAAGAGAACCGATCAAAGAAGCACCGAATAAAAAGAATGAATAGTATTGGTGTTAGCTGAGTCAGAGAAAAATTCTTAAAGATGCCTCCATTCCGTTTCAAATAAAGCCTTGGGAATATGAGGAAATGAAGAACTCAGACAAGAAGGTCAGTATAGGGGCATTCTGTGAAGTAAAAAAGCAGTATTTAGGAGGGAGGGATTACTCAACTATACTTGAATAATAACCGAAATTTGAATCATCCAACCCAACGTTGTATTCTACGCGATGATTATGATTACATGATTTATACCCTCCTCCTGGACTCTGGAAGGGGGTACTCCTAGGAATTTTTTGGTGGGGTTCTGCTTCCTGGTTCTCTAAATCCTTACCCTATTTCAGAACAAAAAAAAGTGTCATTTTCCACACCCATTTTCAGACCTGATCTCTAAAATCCATAATCATTTGCAGGCCTAATTTAGCCTGTTCCAGGCTCTCAGATATAGAGGAGACTACCCAGTTTCCTCCCATTATATTTTCGCGCTTTCTCAACCCTTCAGCACCCTTCAGCGGACTCAACTATCTCGGACCCTGGAACAGCCTAGGCCTGATTAGGCAGAAATTATGTCGTCATTAAATATTACAGATCAGAGCGCAAGAGTAGATCATTCTCTTTTGAGCGCAAACAAAAAATTCTTCAAGTGCATTTCAAATTCGATCGCATATTCGAATTCTATTTCGTTCTTATTCATTTAGAACTGAAAGCGATAAATTTTTGTCAGGCTCTTGATTCAGAAACCTCCACCAAGAATTCCTATCTTATACCCAGTCCGCAGCCTGCAGTCCGCGTTTTATACCTAGTCCGTGTTTTATACCCAGTCCTTATTTTCCAGTCCGCGTTTTATACCTAGTCCGTATTTTATACCCAGTCCACAGTCCGTAGTCCGCAGTCCTTGTTTTATACTGACCGGAGTGAATATGTACAATACATATATTTTAATTACTGTAGTGCTATATGGGGTAATATCAATAAGGGAATAGCAGACAAACTTCAAAAGATGCAGAATAGGGCTGCTAGAATTCTCACCTTTTCAAACTATGAGGTTCGCTCAAGTGTTTTGTTGAATGAGCTTGGCTGGGAAAGGCTACAATACTAGTCACAAATCGTTGAAACAGGAGCCATTTGCCTTGAATTTTCTCCAAATTTCTTACATTCACTCTTCACACCTTTGTGCTCACTCAAATGTCCCCCTCTTCTCCCCCAATGTTGAGCCACGCGTATTTTGGAGTGCTGAAATGACTGCAAACCCAAATCAACATTGGGGAGGGGAAAATCACACAAGTGTTTCAAGATTTGTGACGAGGATTGCAGAATATGTAAGACTTAAACAGTTGGCTGTGACAATGTATAAAATCCATAATAATCTTTCTTCCCCGTCGTATCCGAGGCGGATCTTTACCAACACCTCAAATGTACATTGGGTTATTCCAGAGAAAAACCACACCCCCACGACGGAAGGCATGCTGGAAAATCTCACGGGAGGGGGGTTAACGGCTCTGGAAATTCAGACGTGAGGGGGGTCTGAACCTAAAAATACATCCTCGGGGGTAACTTAATCGACTTTTTTTATTGATGTTTCAATCGCTTCCATCGCTAGGTTTTCAAAAAATTGCTTTGCCTTTTCAAAAAATATTATTCTTTCAAACTACAGACCTCTTACCACATTTATTTTAAGTTTCCATCCATAGGCTCGCCCTCGTTCAAGGCTTTTGTAGAAGCGACGTACGATAACTTGAAGATATCAAGAAAAATCGCATACTTCATAAAAAAAGCGCTCAATTCAAGGAAAGCAAACAATGATTTTACCTTGAATTAAACATTTTTCCAAGGTCAATGCTATTTCAGGGCGATTTTACGGTGGCTCATAAGGACAAAACACGTCCCAGAATCCAAAACACTTCCCAGAATCCCGAAACACGTGCCAGAATCCAAAACACGTCCCAGAATCCCAAAACACGTGCCAGAATCCAAAAACACTTCCCAGAATCCCGAAACACGTGCCAGAATCCAGATTCTGGGATGTGTTTTGGATTCTGGCACGTGTTTCGGGATTCTGGGAAGTGTTTTGGATTCTGGCACGTGTTTTGGGATTCTGGGAAGTGTTTCGGGATTCTGGGAAGTGTTTTGGGATTCTGGCACGTGTTTTGGATTCTGGGACGTGTTTTGTCCTTATGAGCCACCGTACGATTTACCACTAAAAACGCCTTACATGTACAAGTAAGCGTGGTTGTTCGTGATAGTTCGGCGGCCATTTTGAAAGGCAAGTCTTGTGGCAAGCGTATAGTGCGTCATGTAATATGCCACTAAATGTCCTTTTTCTTTCTTTCTTTCGTTGTCATTTGTTATCGACAAAGAAGAGAACCATTTATTCGAGGACATAGTTTTCAGCTTCATTGTAGTATATATTGCTGTGTATTTTGCCTGTTCTAGAAAAAAGAGAAGTTCACTCAAATATTGGCTTATTTGCAAAAAGTCTAAGCCTGTTTAAGAAGATGTGGAAATGGAATCTTAACTTTCACAATTAACAAACACTGAGTTCACGGAAAATTGAGACTTATTTAATGAAAAGATCATCTAAGTGCTTAAAAGGATGCTTCTACATTGAGGGTAAATTAAAATTACAGTGTCTAACAATTTTATGGAAATCCAGATGGGTGGGGGGAGGGGGGTCTTCGAACTTGGAAATCCTGAGGGGAGGGGGGCTCAAGCAGTTTTGGAAATCCAGGTGGGAGTGGGGGTCAAAAAACCGTGCCTTCCGTCGTGGGGGTGTGGATTTTTTCTGGAATAACCCATTCCCACAATCTTAGAAATTCTGAGTTAAATTATTATGTCCCCAGACCTTTTTTAACCTCAGTTCATGGAACTATTAATAATATAAGTTTAACTTTATAGCCAAATAGTTCCTTAGAGTATTTTAGTCTGATGTTAAACACTATTTCCAGAAAGACCATGTAAAATGATGCAATTTCGTGTATAAATAAAGATTGATGATGATGAAAGTATTGTCACAAATCTTTATCCTAATCAGTCATTTTAGGTTTTAACACCCCAAGCGGTACCAATCTACAATTTAAACCCCTAAAAGGTACGACGAGCACCCCGACACTTTTCTGGGGGACAATCCCCCCCCCCCCCTCCCCAGGAAATATACTTAGCAGCAACAAACGAATTTGTATCATAGCGCAGAACGTTTGTTGAGGCCTCAAAAGTAATGTAATAGGCGCTACGTGTAATGACATTATATCCTTACAGATCCCAAGTGTAATAAATTTTAATTTGGTGCGGCGAGCAGCATTACAGGGCACCCAGTGCAAAAAAAAATAAAATAAAAATAACCCTTCGAAGGAGCCAATATCGCCTAGAAATTTCTAAAGCTTGGGAAAAGCTAAAAATTTCCGGATAACAGTTCCATACGTCTAAAATATTCGGAGGTTTTCTAATAGCCTAACTACGATTTTCGGAGGTTGCGTCATTCACATTTTAATACCAAGATATTGCGATTGTTAGAAAAGGTCTCCTAAAATTGTCGGTATAAAGACAAAACGGCCCCTATTATTCTCTAATGAAAGCAAGGCTACTTCATGTCTTCCAGTTATTCGACCGGACCTAAAAGGGTAGCCAACACTTTCAGATGAGACGAAAAAGACACCTAAAACTTTCGTGACGACCAAAGTTCCCCTAAGCCATTCGGACAGATCATTAGGGGGCTTAAGCAACGATGACACGGACAGCGACGGCAACGAGAACGGCAAAAAGCAATAAGTTTAGGCGTAAATAAAATCAAATTTACATTCTGGAAAAAAAAAATAATAAAAAACACCAACCCTACTCCATTCCCAAAACAATTTTACGCCAAAATCAAGGATGAAGCGACGCAACAACAGTTTTGAACACTCAGATGCATTCTTTTTTAAATTATCTTTATTGTTTTCGTTGTTCTCTCCGAGAAAACTTTGAGGAAAATGAAAAATAAAGGGCACGCGGCGTTTTGCGAAGATTTAGCCCTGGTACACATGCAAAATATGCCAGGGTATGGGGCATCAAAAAAACAAAAAAATCCAATGATTCCTCCTCGAAACGTCTCTAGCGGTGAGTAGGAAGGAGAGGCGCCGGTCTTCGCTGGTTAGATTTCTTCAATAACCTTTCCAACTATCTACAGCTGGTAAACTACTGCACTATCGTGAAAGCTGAGTCTTTTGGACTGATGTTCCACCATGCTTGACGTAACATGATTTCCTTTGTCAGTTAGTAATTGTATAGTTTTTGTTTTATGGCATCCCATTTCAAGTCGTTCAAAACCAGAATACATACCAACAAGGTTCGACAGTCAGTTAAAACGCAATTTAATGACAGTTTCAAATCTCGCCGCACTGTGATATAGCAACTGGTAATGAAGGTCTGTTGTTAGGTCCAACTGGAACATTCTACAATCCTGGACAAAGTCCTTGGGACAGTACTGCAAAATTCATATTCTTCTGTTATTTCTCAAGGTTCCCTCTTACAATGGTGCATAATCGTCCAAAGTTTCTCGCAGTGCTCCCTCCCCCTACCCTATAAAAAGTTGAAACTCGAAAGAAATTCTGGATACACGCGCCCAAAAGTGTTTGTGGGGTGAGGGGAGGGGTTGGACCTGTATGAATTGGAAAACGCCTCAGAAATGCAAAAGTGTCCAAAGACTTTTGTCCATGATTGTACCGTCCACACGTATTCGGTCAAACAGTCACCGAAAAAGTCTCTGGCCTGTCGTTTACGGCTGAACGGACGAAAACGGATGTTTTCAAATACGATGATGTCATAAATGCATGCTCCGTAAGGGATGCCATCGTATTTCCGTTGACTAGTGTTTTTGTATAGACGGGCGAGAACGGTTCCAATACGCTAGGTGAGGATGCTTACTCTTTGAAAATGGGTGGTGGGGCGGGGGGAATGTCAGGATACGAGTGGAGGGGCCTCAGTTCAAACTTGTTCTAATGACAGACATAAGACGATGATTATTAGTCACATCTCGCCACACTGTGATATAACCACTGGTAAAGAAGGTCTGTTGTTAGGTCCAACTGGAACATTCTAAGTTGGGAAAGAAATGGAGAGAAATTCATTTCAATTATAGACACTAATTAAACAGTAAACAAAAACAACAACAACAATAAGAATGATCATAATAACAACAACAAGAAGAAAAACAAGAACAAGAATAACATATAATATATATATATATATTTTTAATTAAACATAAATAGTCTCTAACTCGGAAAACAACACTCTTGTTAGTAACTTCCATGAAATTGAGAAATTTGTTAAGTGTGATCTTTTCTTTTCCTGTGGCAACCGACCATACTTTTAGAGAAACTGGATTTTTAATAGCCACAGTTTCCAGTGGTTCACGTTCTAATTGCAAAATGAATTTAGGGACTTGTCAGTAATTACCAGGGGGGGGGGGGGGGGGGTTGGGAATTTTAAATTTGGGTTTGGAAATGAGGTGAACCATCCCTGCAATGGGAGTGAAATTTGCAAACCCTTCCCTTAAGCTTAGCCTAAAATACCAAGACCCTCCCCACCTTAAAAAATTGAAAGAAAAAATGTTCCAGGCTCCTCTAGAAGTCAGTAAAAGTGTCAGAAAGCCCCTTTGGGGCGAAGTGCCTCAACAAATTTGTCGCCGATTGTAGGTATAACATACCTCAATTTTTCTCATGACTAAAAGACCATCGATAACTTTACCTGTAAAGAAATAAGATTGTGATTGGCTTAGTTCTCGTGCATGGCTTGCGACTGAGACAATCATTTTTCCGCCTTTTTTGCCTGATCGCACGCGTCAGATTTGTAAGTGGAATTGGAAGTAAATGAAAAGTAAGAAAATACTGAAATAAAAATAAAAGGGAAATGTTCAAATTCTTGCGCTTTCGATACTGTGAAGCTAACAATTTTTTTTTTTAACTGGCTCATTACAGTTTTCTCTAAACAACTAGTCGATTCCGACGCTAGTGAAACCCTGCCTTACAAAAAGCAAATATCAGAATATAAAAAGTGGTCGACTACCAGACGCCTGTCTTTCCTTAGTCCTCTGAGTAAAGCGGGGACAAGAAGATGGCTATGTTAAGGCGACTGAGAGCGTGAAACGAGAGAGTAGTGTTAAAAAAGATTACTCTTCTGAAATCCGATATTAATATCAAGTGTGCTTTGTAATCAAGAAAATAAGGAAAAAGTAAACAAACAAAAGCAACTTTACTAAAACAAAAAGTGAGAGATTTAAATTTTACCAATGATTAGGCTAGGCTGCACTAGGGATAGAACATGATGACACTTGATGACGACATGTTAAGCCCCAGGTTGGTCACCACCACTTAATCTGCCTCAAACATTCCAACACTTGCCATTTTCTTGTTGAAGTCCATAGCTATAACAATTTCTCCCATTGTTTTATTTTATTTTATTAGTTAGTGCTATATTTGAGTCTGGGTCAGTCAAGACTCATTGTCGCTAAGTAAAATACTCAATTCTCTACTAGCTTCAGAATTATTTGGAATTAGTCCTAACAATTCTTAGTAACTGTATTAAGGGGCTCCATTCCTAGACATTCCCAGAAATCCCAAGCTTTTAAATTGTTCCTTAAATTTTAATGTCTTGGAATTGCTGGGAATAATTTCCAGTTGTTTGTTAAGTCATTCCCTAAGATTCCCAGAAATTCCAAGCTTTTAATTTCTTCCTCATTTGCATGTCTTGTAATGACTGGGAATTCCTAGGAATTCCAAGCTTTCTGGGAATTTAATTCGCAAGGAGTAATACTCGTTGACTTTTTGTAGCAACATCATGGCTAGAGTTCAAATTTAGGAAAACAACTGCGAAGGAAGGCCTCCGCTGCAAGAAGGCAAATTCACTGCATAGCAAAGCTACTTTCACTTAGTTTGTAGGGCTTACCAAACACTACATGTTTTCCATCCAAAAAGTCACACTTTGCACAGGTTACAAAAAACTGAAATCATGGAAAAGAGTTCACATTATTAACTCACGACATCAAGACAAAGCTGTCAGTACATTAATAGTAGTGGCAGATAAAGATAATTTCATTTTTTAATTACATGTACCAAAGGAACAAAACAATAATTTACATAAAAAAAAAATATTACTACATTGAAATATAAGTCCGAAAAATATTATATAAGAATAAAAGATTCACTAAGTAAGTGATTTAAGTTTTTTTTTTCAATGCACTGACCTGGCAACCATTAGAATTTGGACCACTGTTAGCCTGAAAAATATAAGCACTGTGTAACCATTTTGTGTTGGCACCAAAGACAAATTAACGTAAAAGAACAGTTTGTTTTTTTATTATTAATATTAAAATACATTATCACATGGGAAAAATATGAGCCTTTGATATAGTATCAGGTGGTCCAATTCTCACAATTATTGATAGCTCTTAAAATTTATTTCACACCAAAATTAACGTTATGATTTATTAAAAGAGTCTCATTAATGACCACCTCTTTTTGCAAGTGACCATGACCACCTTCTAGGGGCAATAGTTTTATTCTTCTTCTTCGTTTTTAACCCCTTGTAAACTATGGCTTGACACTGACAATGATTTTATAACTATTCTTTGTTAATCTCTGCACTGCTCAGATGTTCTCCCTAAATTTTAGCTAAGCAGGTAGGGGACATTTCATGGCCGGTAAGGCAAAAAATATGCCCCAGAGGTGTGAACCCTCCTGGGGAGGGGGGCGGGTAGGGGAGTGTTGGACATGGCTCCACACTAGGAGGAGCTAACTTCTTTACAACATCATTCCCTCATTCTATTAAACACCTATTTTACACAAATCGGCCATTGTTATCTTTAGACAACAACGTAAAATGTTTGATCCCAATAACTTTACTCTGTCCTTAAGGTTCTTTTCCGAAAATGGCCCATTGAAAAAAAAAAGCTGTACATACTTTCGTACGTTTTCATATAATTATTCATTCATTTCCTTGATTGAATCGGATCACAACTTGCGTATTTTTTAAAACTAGTTATTTAATTTTAGTAAACCTTCAAACGGTTGCAGGCGGTAACAAGTGTTGCTTCAGCTGGTAAATTTTACTGGTTAACACCTGATAAGGAGAACACTGTTGCATTACAAAATAATGCTTTTTAGTGATGGCATGGAACTACACCTGTGCACATATTACAGCTGTATATCCAGGGCTCAAAATTAAAAAAAATCCTTGGGTCGCCTTTTTGTGACCAACTTTTGGCAACCAACTAGAGAAATATAGTTGCCAGATTCAAATATTTAGTTGCCAGTTTGTATAATGTAAGTAGGAGAGAACCCTGGGAACGAGGTTGATGAAATACTTATTTTAACTTTCCTCTTTTAATTTAAATCAAACCCACAGAGAAATCTGGTTGCTAAAGTGGCGACTAGACCAGAATTTTCAGTCTCCAAGGAGAAAATGTTAGTTGCATTGGTAACCGTATCAGTCACAATTTCGAGCCCTAATTATTATCATAACTTAGACATTACATGCAGTGAATTCTCCTCCTAATGGTGACTGATGGCAGCTGATATAAGACCCACACTGGTTTGCCTCCCATGAGCAACCACTTTATTACAAGTGCCTTCTTTAGTGGTTGACTATGGGAAATATGATTATAATTATTTCTAATTAGAGGTTGTTATATAAATCAGTATAGGTTGGAAACATCATGCATGTTGAGCCATCAAAGCTCTTGAGCCAAAAGACTAGCCATTAATCTCCTCTACAAACATATTATTCACTTGCCACATAGTAGACCCTTTCTACTGCAATTATCTTTTTATTACTATACCTTATTAACCTTTCACTTAATCCCCAACCTCTTAGATTTTTCCACACCCATCAAAAGACCTAGTCTGCTGTTATTCTATCTGTTTCTTACCATAGACAGAAGACCTGGAACATCATGTTTTAGTTTAAAGTTTTCATCAGGAAAGGCCACATCGTTATATATGCTGGAAACACCTGTGCCATCACCCTAAGACAAAAATATTATTAGCAGTATAAATCTAAGTGGTATCTGGATTTAATGCCCCATATAAAATTATTGTACTGATAAAGTACTTTTTTGTAGTACTTTGGCTTAAACAAGGCACTTTCTATAAAATTCAGGGCTGTCACTAAAGGCAGGGAGCAGAAGATTTTCCCCAGCTTCTATGAGCAGGACACCTGACTACTTTCATGGAAAAGCGAAAAATGGGGTAAAAAAAGAACTTTCCCCATAATTATACAAAATTGCATATACCCAACAACTTGACAGCCATCAAGTGAAAAGTTGTTTTGTAAAGTATCTTTTGGGAACTAAAACTTGGTTAAATTAACTTTTAGTACTTTGAACTGGTACTAATTAATACCCCATTTATAATAATTTTCGGGTTGTAACTAACCTTTACAAAATCTCCACCTTGAATCATGAAATCCTTAATTACTCTAAACAAAGATAAAATAAATAATATAGAAATAAACTGTAAATATCTTTATTATCCACTCCCCTCAAGGCTGTTCTGGGATGATTTACAATATAACTAGTTTAGGGCTTTTGCCAGACTGCTTAGGTCCCACAGAATTTATTGCATGACTGACAGTGCAACAATACAGTTGTAAGATGGGACAGGCAGTTTATCAGCAGTTAACTGAGAGGACAGAAAGTCTAACCTTTTGCAAATGTTATTATTTACATTAAGGCTGCCCTTTCTCCTCAGTTACTTTAAGAACCTGAGTTTTGGTTCGGCTGGGGTTTGAACCAGCAGCCTCTTGAACAGCACACCAATATTATTGAGCTAACCGGACAGCTGTCGATATTTCCAATTTGCCTTGTTGTTGTTGCCCTAATACAACCCATCTTAATATTCTGAACATGCAGTGAGTGTGTATAACATTTATTTAGTAAAATCCAACTAGCAGTTTTTATTTTTTATTTTTATTTCATTTTATTTGCCACTGTGACATAATAATTACAAAAACTATAGGAAAAGAAGAAGAAGAAAAACAAAGAAGTGGCGAGGAGACCTAACAGAAACTATAGGAGCTTATGAGAGGTTAGGCCTCCTCGAAATATGAGCTAGAGCTGTTTCACATCAATTGGAGAAAGGAAGGCGAAAAGTCGAAGATGGAAAGATTTATAAACTGTTTTCATACTTACTCAATAATTAATTTAATCTTCAGTTTTTTCTTAAAAGAGGAGAGGGATTGAGAGTTGATGACCTTGTTGTCTAGTGAATTAAAAAACTTAGGCCCTTGAAAAAAGGGCAAAAACTTCTTCATGTTTGTACGACAATACAGTAGACGGTAGGCCTGGGAATTTCTTGTATTGTAAGAGTGGAATTGATTGCTTTGAGAGAATCTGTTATTAAACTTTGGAGGTAAGAATGAATTTTTGCAAGAATACATAAATTGGCCCAGTTGAAGCAAATGGATATCATTAAATTTTAGTATACTGAGGTCCTTAAAGATGGGGTCAGTATGAGCATTGAAATGTGATTTATTAATCACATTTAAATGCTGTGTTCTGATTGGTTGAGCTACTACTAGGCTATAAATTATGTTATAGCCCACTAGTAGCGAAAAGCCTGGGCTTTTTGGCGGCAAAAAAAGATTAAAGACTAGCTTTCACTAGCTAAACTTTGTTTACTCTCCATATTTTTGACCAACTAGTTGGATTTTACTAAAACAATTATTCCTCTCGCCCTCATAGCCTCTGAGTCAACAGCCCATTCGGGCTCGAGGAATAATTGTTAATTATATTAATATAAGATGGATGCCTATGGTATTGTATATCACTACATACCTATGAAAGGTTGCTCCTTTGTATCCTTGGGGTACTCCACTTTTTCTAAAGAAAATCAGTAAAATATAACTATACAGTGTACATGTCATCGGATGTACATGCATGCATGCAAATTTAATAATAGTTAGACTCACGGCATGTGTAAAATACACATTATGCAGTTGTTTTCACAGGCACCCCAAGCTCCATGTCCTAAGAGAACCTGATCCGTTTTTCTGCACAATTGTTTTATGAATGGAGTTCCAGGGGTGACACAAATCTTGTAAATTTGCATTAATTTCATGAAGCAGTAATTTCAT
This sequence comes from Porites divaricata, assembly GCA_038088405.1. NCBI lineage: Eukaryota > Metazoa > Cnidaria > Anthozoa > Scleractinia > Poritidae > Porites > Porites divaricata. The sequence goes on along the minus strand of JBBMOI010000008.1, from coordinate 27,983,717 downwards.
ATATATTAATAAGGTAGTTGTCCAATATAATTACTAAAAAAAGGAAAATTTCATTTCCTGTTTTTATTTAATAAACATTGAGGATCTAAATCAACCAATCACACCATTAATTAATACAGACGTGATGTTTTGAACACGCTGAAGAAAGCCCGTTTTCCTTGAGAGGTCTGTTAACGTGAGTGACGGAGGCGACAAATGTAATTGACAGTTGTAATTTGGACTTGAGGTCACATGTTATTGCAAAGCACAGTAAGGGTAGTAATGAAAATGCTTGTAGATGACAAAATAACAGCTTGTGTCAAACAAGTATGTCCCTTAGTTACACTGACTGTATAATTATGTAAAGTTTCAAAGAGAAAAACATCGCCTGGTGAAACATTTTGCTTTCTTGAAAATTGTTTGCTATCAATATCTAAATGTTGTGCTTCAAGTAACTTAATAAATTGTTTTTTCACAGGTTACTGATAGGCTCACAACCAACTTTCTTGGTGCAACAAATTGGTAATTTCCTGTAACCTGATCGGTCAACTTTGTCTAGGTGGACCCAGTTACAGTAGTCGTACTGTAAAGTAATACACAGTATTTTTAGTGTGCACAAGGAAACACAACATTGACACTGTAAAATTGTTTGACACTCCCACTACAATATTTCACTTCTGCATCCTTCAAGATAGAAACCAGCCAAAATTTTATCAATTATTTAAAAGTTGATTAAAAAAAACTGTTTTAAAGTCATGACCACAACATTGTGAATTACTCTCACCTGTATTCACCAGTGCACAGTTGTCTAGAAAAATCATAACAAAGCAATGAATACTTACAGTGGATTAAACCTCTTATTTCCTCTTATTAAAAATGGATATTTAAAAAGACACCACTTTCCTGTGAATCATTAATTACCCCCATTTCTATTAATCACCCAGCATTTGCTCTTATTGGTTATGTATTGGTCAAATCGAAGCGTCAACATCCCCCGTCCCGGGAGGAGGGAATTTGATTATCAGAGTTGTCCAGGGGGTGGGGAATTTGAACTGCACCCTCTAATTCATGTGAAATCTCTGGCATGGCAAGCTATCATGGGGGGCGAGGTGTTAGAGGATTTTCGTGGAAAAGATTGCACCTTTGTGGCCAATTGGTTACAAGGAAAGGGCTTAAACAAGCTTTGTACTGTATTTTAAGATTTTTAATATTAGATTCAGGCTTTAAATATATGAATGTATTAAGTTGTGTTTACAATAATTAAATACAATACCTATAGCAGCGATTTTTAAAAGAACGCTTTGTATGTAATATATAATGTTGCATGACACACAAAGAAACGCTGAGCATTCAGTGACCTTGTAGCAGCAATTTCCACCGCTTTGCACGAGACTTCTGGTCGTAGTAAATACGCTATCAGTGTTTCTCAGTTTTTGTTATATTGAATGTAAATTATTTGCTGTATTTATGAAGATTTTGTTTGACAACTGAAGGTGTTTCTGCCGTCCTTCTGTCATTTATGTGCCTGTGAAATATCCCTGGGGTGGGGGCATTTGATCACCCGAGTGGATCCTAGTGTGGGGCATTTGAACGGCATTTTGGAATTTGAACAACAATTTTTGAAAAAGTCAAATGCCGGGGGTGGGGGGAGCGGGGTGCTGATGTTGAAGCTTCGATTTGACTGATGCATTAATCAGTTTAATACATGTTGTTAAATGTATAAAAATTTGTACTTCAATTATTCTTTATAGCCTTTACATGTATACCAGCCAGCAAGAAGAATACTACAGTAACACTTCCAAGCAATGCCATTGATTTGCTTGTACAGAGTGTCTATGTTGTAGTTCATTTTTTATCTCAGGTAATTTTTGTTCTTTTGTTCCAAATTCATTCATACTCAAAAACAACTACAACATATTATGTTTAGTTAAAAGTTGTCTCAAAGACAGTTATATTATAGTTTTGCTAAAACTTATGAGAGCTTAAAGAATGGTAGTCTCCTTCGCAGCCGTTTTTGAGCTCGTCACATCACGCAACCCTCCTCCCCACAAAGAAAGCAGCCGTTTGTGGGGAGGAGGGTTGCGTGACGTGACGAGCCTAAAAACGGCTGCGAAGGAGACTAAAAGAATGGCAACCCTGTTTGTTCCTGAAAAGCCTAATGGTAACCCCTCTTTTTAAATGAGAATGGTTCTGTCAGAAATGTTTACTTTCTCAGCCAATGGATGAATGCCATTGATTGAAAGCTCAAAGTAGTATACCTCAACTTTATGCAAATGCAGCGTGTTTAATGGCAGGGAGTTTGCACAAGTTTTTTTGTCTTACTAAGAATATATTCATACCTGACAACCCCCGGAATACAAAAATCTTACCTGTGTCACAGACGCTCTAAACCTTCTGTATAGAGCGCCTGCAAATTAGTGCACAATATTGTGTTCGAATCCCGCAGAGTTGAGAGGACATATGTTGGTGTTTTTGATTGGCTAGCTTCTTATGCAGCTTGTGATTAGCTGATTTGAATTAAGAGTTGACAGGCCAAACATGACTCATAGCTCGTGACAATGAGCTCATGATAGTGTGAAACATGACCTTAGGGTAGCTTGAACAACAGAGGTTTTTCTTGCTCTCCTTTTTGCGTAATTTATACAGTGCATGGAGTATTCTACAATCAAATTTGACTGAGCAAATTTTTTTTTGCTGCTTTGAGTCTAGCCTGCAAAGCGCAGACGTATATAGGTCTGCGCAGACGGAAATACGTCTGCGCTTCGAAGGCTACTTTGAGTCTCACATTTAGCTATATTTAGAGGTTATGAAGCTGGTCTGTTCCATGTATATTGAGTAATTACGCGGGATGACGTAGTCAGCCAGCGTCTTAAATTCGGTAGCACATTCCTTAGGAGTCAAAAATTGCCTTGTTTTTTTAACTTTCCCGTATCCCGAACCCGTCCCGAAAAAATTGTGTGATTTTTATTGGCTGCAACTTCGAATCACGTGCAAGTCAGGTTGGATTGCACAAGCTGAAAAAAGATACTGCGTGAGCAAAGGGAAACTAAGATTACAGCCTTAGAGGAGGACGAGGAATCAAGGCTGTGCTCTAGATCTAACGGCGCAAGACTTGGCCTCGGGCGACTGAAAATATTGTCTAGGTGGCCCAGCCGACTTGCTGGTGTTGGTTTCTTGTTTCTGTTGATTTATAGTCAAAAAGCTAAGAATGTCTAGAATTTATTCCTTGCGAAATCGTAGCTCGCTCGGTGGCTTCGCGGCCTAAAAAGAACGCTCCGCTCGCTAAGAAACTCTTGTGGTCGACTTGTAAGTAGCAATAAGTAGCATATCTATCAAAAAGCTTTAAGAAAATGTTGTTAAATCGGGCAGCGGGCACGCGTTGATGTTCAAAGGTCGTTTCACGTGAATTCACATGTAACATAATCCCTTGACTATATGAATGTGACAAGCTACACAATTTTCGATAGTAACAACTTTTCATAACATTGAAATTTTTGCTTCAAATTAGTTAGTTTTTCAGAAGAAACTGTTACTTTTGCTTTGACAGGCGTAAAGGACGGGCGGCGACGCAAAACAATAGTTTTGTATTTTGAAACATCGCTGAATAAACACGGGAGTGTTAATTTTTAATATTTTTACCTTTTTTCACTGCTGTGTCTGCGAGGCTAAAACATAACTAAGATTGTTATTCCAGTAAAATACGATGTATAAAAAAGAAAAGAGACAACTGTTATTGTGATTGTTCTAGAATCGGGTATAAATCTATAAAATCCCGCATTGTCTTTCGTGTCGTGACAAGGCATTACGTATCACGTAATAAAATAAATACGCAAAAGCTAACCGAATCCACATTTGTCCTGAACATTTCACAGATAATATAGAAAGAAAATACTTCCGTTCTGCGGTTAAACGACAACTTTACAACAAGATGATCTATTCAAAAGGAATAATAGTTTTGGGGCGGCCCGGGGGGGGGGGGGGGGGGCACTTCCTTATAAGAGGCTAATCGGGATGTGCCGCTGGATGGGGTCGCATTTTCACGACTGGACTGACAAAAACGGGGTTGCATTTTCAAAAGAGTTATTAGAGTGGGGTCGCACATTTTCGGATTTTTGGGGTAGAGGGTTGTTCATATTAACGGTTAGCAAATGTACCAGAATATTTGTAAATGTTCTTCATTCAATTTATTAAAAAATGAGTCAATTCATTTTTTGACTGGACCTATTTAAAGAATTGACATTTTTGCCCAAGAGTGACTAATATGGGGTCTACAATTGGCCAGAGAATAGACTATAATGGGGTAGGGGCACTGAGAGGCTAGCGGCACATACCCAGCAAAAATTAACCCAAGTAACCCCCTTGGGGGCGCCGCGGTTTCGTTGAAATCATAACAGTTTTCCTGAAAAGCTCCACGGGATCTCAGTCAATCTTAATAAGCGAATTTTCTTTTCAACCTAAATCAAAATGATTATTTGTAAAAAGAATAGTGCCCTTCTTTTTCACCCCCAATTTTTTTTATGAAAAATACATAAACAGACCAGAATCTTACTTTTCCATTTAAAAAACATGAAATATTCGGCGGCGTTGCCCATGTTTCTCATTTGGCGCAAAAACTTACTTTCATATGACAACATGCGGGTTTTTTTTCGCACGCTCAGGAGGTCAAAGGGATGTGATTTTTCATGAAAAAAAAATTCACAAAATTGTGCTTGACTTGTTAAGAAAATAGTTTGTTTAACTTTTAATAACTAACTAACAGCTCATTGATTTATTAATTTGGGTGACCAACTTGGAGGCCCGGGCACCCAAGCTAAAAATGCTTAGGGAGGCCGAAAGGCTCCCTGAAATGTTCCCTAGAGCACAGCCTTGCAGCCCTGTAGTTATCGGAAGTATGATACTTAACATGCTATTGTTGAGTGTGGAAGAGCATATTTTGAGGACATAAGTAAAGGAATGCAAATTTTAGTGAACTACGCCATACTCCTAACATATATGGTGGTAATATTGATGTAAGTTTTGTTTTGAGTAGCAAAGAAACCATTGTGTGTAACTCATCTTCTAGTGTATTGGTCCTTAACAGAACATCTCCATCTCTCCTGCACACATTTGTTGCAGACACTACTCAACTTTCCATTGCCATTCAACATACCGGTAATTCTTTCTTACACCAACACATCCCGCGTAAAACGCCTTCTGGCGTCTTCTTGTTATTAATAGTTCCTGTGGTTTATTTTTTGGCAAATGTTTTCTGACAGGATTTGATCACAGATGCATAAATGATTTTCTTTTATCTTTGTTCAAGCCTAAATAACCTTAGTTTCTTTGGTTTTCAACGAAGTACCTGGACCTTAATAGCTACATGAGTGTAGTTTTTTTGGTCGTGAATATAATGATTTACTGATTTGTGACTCTAGAACTGTCGGCTAGATTGCAGAATACGCGGTAGTGCATCTGCAGCGAGTGGAAGACACTAGAAAACCAGCCGGCAAACTTACAAAATTCTGGCCTTGAAGGAATTATCGCATAGCATTTTTTTGGTTCAGAAGATGGCTTTAAAGTTCGAACTACTTTTTCATTGTTTACTGTAAACGATCCTTGCCAACTCCCTTAAAAATTAGGCCAACCGTGAGGCTTATTAGAAACCCATGAGAAACCCGCCTATCAGAAAAGCTCACATATGTCCTTGCGACTCAGCAGGATATTAGAACGAGCTTTTGTGCACTAATTCGCAGACGGACTATATAAATTGTTTATAATTAGACGAGTACGTGGGCCAGCTGCAACGCAGGCTACAAAAATCTGGAGACGTCTAGAAATCTTTGCGACGTTATTTTCGACAACGTCTGAATACTCTTCGAAAATCACCCGAAGGCCTTCCGAATGTTCCTGAAGTAGATAACAGAGTGCGAAAACCCCGCCAACTCTCTACCATGTATTGTGAAATTTGATTGGTTGATTTTTGACCAATTACGCTAATCCTAAAATATACATCAATTTGATTGTTCTGTTTTAGGCTGTTTTACGTTTTCCGATCGAGAACAGCCCAAATAAGAGCACTTCTTGCTTTATTTTCCTTTTTGGCATCTCGAAAATAACGAAACAAATGAAAAACTTTTGAAAAAGGCCATGCGGTAGGCATTTCCCAGGAGATTTGGTGCTCTAACCGGGAGACCGGGAGATATGATGAAAAACTTGGAGACTCCCGGGAAAACCGGGAGAGTTGGCAGGTATGTATATTGCAATGGGCCCCTAAATTTTTATTTTGTGCATCAAATACTACCATGTCCACATGAATTGAATTTTTCTTGTGATTGCAAAAAAAAAAACAAAAACAAACAAAAGTTTAATAATAAAAACTAACATGTATGTAACTTGCTCACCTCACATTTTCAGCTGTTTTCGGCACAACATCTGCAAAAAGCTCCATCTTCATCCTACCTACCTCCTGTATCGTAAGTGTAGGATTAAACGTAAAGTCGAAACAGCCAAATATTAAAGCTTAAATTTCTGGGACCTCTTTTAGTTGAGCTAAGTTCAAGTCAACCTGTAATTAATTGCAATGAAATAGCTAGGGATGAGGGAAACAAATTAAGATGAATTGGAGTATATAATTAGTTACCTGTCCACCAATGGTTATGTCGAAAAACACGACAGGATTTGAAGGATTTGTCACACCCGTGTTCGCCATTTTGAAACGACCAGTTAGAACCTAGTCCTTCGCGCTACACCGAAATTTATCTTATCGTGTTGGGGTAGAGTGGGGGAAAACTAATAGGCAAGGTTTTCTCACTAGTACTCTTTTATTATTTGGTTATGAATAAAAAAAGGTCTCTTCTAATTGCAAAAATATCATTATTTATCACTGTGTCATGCAACACGACTAGGAAGTACGGACGCGCTAGTGTTCAAAATAAAAACAAACTAAATTATTCGTGGGAGGGATAGAGGGAACATCAAGTAAAGCACGTGTAGGTTGTTCAGCTCAACCGGGGGTCTAGAGACTTCTTATGTCAAGCAGTCGTCAATTGCAAGTGGTGAATTAAAACGCTGGCGTTTTTTCAGCGGAATTATTGTAGGTAAGTACATTAATGATAACGAAATGAAATCCAAGTGGTTTAAATTAGCTTAGCAACAGCGAGCTTAGTGAATAACAGATCGCAATTATTGTGTAAACATTTGGGGGGGACACAGCGCGGCGATTTCAGCACATGCTTTAATACGTCGAGAAAGTCCCCTTTCCCTCGTCAAAAAATTAAGCTTCTCCGTCAAACGAACGTGTTTGGTGTTTTTTGCGGTTCAAATTCGCTGAGGAATGAAGCCGAAGAAGATAGCAAATTGGTGCCCCTCTCAACCTCGTTCTTCATTTGCCTTTTGCCCCAAACGAAAGAGTTGATAACAAATTGAGGCCTTGAAATGTACCAGTTTTCCTAACCCATGCAAGTCGAGCTGGACGTGAGCTGGTGTTAGCGAGGTTGAAAACTATTCCTGCAGCAATTATATATTTTATTATTATTATTTATCAAGTTATTCGTTAGAATACTTAAGCTTAGTTTATAACTGGTTGACTACTTAATGTAGGCATAACTTTTAATAGCTCAATAGGGATCAGGCAAAACCAGGGGGGGCAGGAGGGGGGTGGGGGCTAGGCAAAACAATCTGCATTATGCTGGAATATCAAGTTCTTTGACGGATCCTTGCATTTTATCAAAACTCTGCTAGAATGAAGACCAAAAGGTCATAAGAGTTTTAATTATATGAGACACAAGTCACATATTTTAAAAAGACTAATCACTGCCTGATTGACAAATATTAGCAAAAAACATGGCTACTATCTGCAGTTGAGTCAGGTCCACAACATTTTCACCTATTTCCCTGGATGATTCACCTCAACAATTGAGCAAGGAAAACCATGCAGGTAGAACAGATCTGTGCTTATTATGATGCCGAGCATAATTTAAGTGATCATCCATTTCTGATTGGCTCAAATCCCATGGCTAGTTGTTCAAAACCAGGTAACATTGACTAAATTTTGAAGTTGTGATGTTTGGAAAATGACATCAAGAGAACAGCATAACTAACAGAAAAAAGGACAAACAACAACCCAGAAGCCCTAGGGATGTGGTTACTGCTGTTTTAACCCTTTATGCACCTACAGTATCAATGTAATGCCGGCGGGGGGGGGGGGGGGGGGGGGGGGAGGCAGGGCATAGGGTGGGGATTTGACTTTTTTCAAAAATTTGCAATCAAATTCGCTGCCCACGGGCAAATCATTCCAGTCAAATGCAACCAAATTTCCCCACCCCAGGCTGCACATTGCTGTCAATCCCAAAGCTGGCCAAGAAAGGCACAATAAAAATATCTCCAAATAAAACTCTGCAATCTTTTGTCAATGTTGCTGCATCACCAAAGATACATGTTCCTGTTACAGCTGCAATTATACGTTTTAACCATAATCCGTGTTACACTGCGTAGAATACATAAAGCTTTAGGAGAAAGCTCACATTAATTTTTTGTAAGTCTAAATATATCGTTCTTAGTAAAGGGTACAAAGAAAGTCACTTTTATAAGTTTACAGTGATTGTGGCGAATGAGCCATACACTAATCAATTGTACTTGCAAAAATTGACTTGGTTTCTCTTTACTTCCGTTTACTTTGATACCACAGTATATTAAGAGGTTCAATTGATCAAAAACACGCTAAAACAAACAAAATTTGAAGACAAAACAGTGAAATCCACTTAGCCTTCACTTGTTCTCATTGGCCTCTATGACTTCCTGATCTTTTCAAACTGTATGGCGCATGCGTGAAGCATGGAAGCGGGAAACATATGTTCGGTCTCAGTCTTTTTCGTCCGAGTCGGCAGTCAAATATCTCCACGTCGGGCGAAGAAAGATTCAAATATCCCCTCCCCCGGGAGAACAAGATCAGTTAAATGCCCTACCCTAGGGGCAACAAAGACAATCAAATCTCCACCCCATGCCCTGCCCCCCCTCCCCCCCCCCCCCGGCGGCTTTACATTGATAGGTGCATTAAGCCCCAGTATCCACATACAAATTCTCCAAACTGATCTCCATACATTTCCTTAAAGAATTAGTTGAGAGAATTTGTTCAAAGATCAAAGTATTTCTCTTGGGTGATAATTTTATAGATTCTCATAACTTATCTCTTTACACTGTATGGCTAATTGTAAGGAGAAAACACTATTGGGACTTAAAGGGTTGATATAGCTGGCCAAAATGGTGGAACTTTTTACATGTTTTGCGAAGAAGAAATAGATCCCAGAGGGTGTTATCCACCTCAGCCTTTGGTCTCTGAAGATAACACCTTCCAAAGATCTCCATGATTTTACAGATCATACTCATCCTTATCCAATAATTGCAAGCTACTTTGATATGATTAAAGATGGCATAATATATAGTGCGAAACACTGAGCATAATATGTAGACAAACTTAGATGTGTTTAAACTTTTTTAAGCTTAACCTCCTCTCCCCCTCCTCCTCCCTTCAATCCCTCCCGTACGAAACCAACAGATCTGCAGCAGATCTGTTTTACGAAAAACAGACTAGCTGCAGACTATTTTATCGTCTGTAAAGTCTGTTTTTAGTCTGTAGCAGACGCAATGCCTTCATCGTCTGCAAAGATGTTTTCCTGCAGACGAGAAACAGATGAAAAACAGATCTGCACATGATCTGTAAAGTCTGCAGAGTCTGCAGATTAGTTAATTTAGCGCGCGTGTTTATCAATTCGAAATTAGACAACTAAGACTCTTCGGTCGGGTCCATCCGCTGCTTTGTCGATAAATTTAAACATAAGCTTCATCCAATTATTATAAAAAGCGTCGGAAAATTACCTTACTTTCATTTTATTTTATTCACTCTCAAGACTTATGTAGCTTTTCAAAGTACATTCATGAATGCTGCCGGTAAATCAGTTCCTTAAAACATGACTGAGTACTTACCAGTTTTACACAGCAACATTAAACGAAAGCCATGTGCCTCATCGTTCATTACAGTTAAACTTAACTCAAAATAAAATCTTACAGACGTGGAGTTTTAAATTCATGTAAATTCAAAATAAATCTCAAACATTTCTTTGTAGACCTTCCGTGACTGATACGCGTCGGGTAAATTCCCTGGAGACATTCCAGACCTAATCTAATTGGTCCACACTTTACTAGAAGATCCTATTTCTCATCTTCCTCGCGACCGTTTTTCTGCTTGAATGAAATGTTCAATCGTTTTCTCGCTAGTTAAGCAAGTTATTTGCGTCCAGTTTGGATTCAAAAAGTTAAAAAAAGGTTTTTAGCTGTTTATAGAGCGAAGATGGAAAAAGCATTGGTTAAAAATCAACTGTGCCTCAAGCGACTCTTAATGAATGGGAAACAGACGAAGCTTGCGTAGGAAACATTACGTTGCAAGAGTCTTGATCAAAGATTATTTGCCCAAGTTATGTATGTTCGTTTAGTATCACCTGGAACATAGCAAAACCCGAACCACAAATGGATTGGTCCATTCATAAAGAAATGCAACTCATCATGGATCATGGAGAAACGAAGAGGTGAGCGACTTGAAGTATAGCGGCGCGTGTTACAAACCAAACCGTCGCGTCCGAACCGCACACATATGATCGAACAGTTGCGTTTCCTCGATCTCTTATAGGGACCTTATACCTGCCGACAAAAATCCTTCTTTGTTATTGAGCTTGGTTATTTCAATGCCAGCATTTTGATGTGTTATTCATTTAAGAAATTTAAGCGAGTGACTGTGACCGTGTGTTTACAGGCCAGACTGTTGTGACTTAGTTTTGCTTTTGTTTCTCATGACCCGCGAATTGGGACTTCTCAGTGTTCTCTCCTTTTAATTTTGTGGTTTGCATTGTTTTATTACTAAAGTTATAGGTTTTCAGTTGTAGTTAACGGCTATCCTAAGCTTTTTGGGCGCAATTTGAGAGAATATTTTATGTATTTACGGTAAAAATAAAAGGTGTTTGATTGGTGCAGTACGTCTGTTATTATGCCTGCTATTTATACCTCCTTCGTCTGCAGAACGTCTGTACAAATTGCAGATGACTTCTGCAGACATTCTGCAGACATTTTGCAGATATTCTGCAGATCATCTGTAGACTATCTGCAGATCTGCTGCGGATGTTTCAACAGATCTGTTGCAGACTAAAAACAGATCTGCTCGTTTCCTACGGGCTCTGGCGATAATTTATTCCAGTTTGACTAATTCAGGTATTCCTTTAAACATTCTGCCATCAAGACACCCCCCAACCCCCCCCCCCCCCCCCCCCTTCCTCGCCAGTTTTTACATGAAAATTAATGTTTTATTGATCCTCCATTGAGCTGTTATGGATAAGGATATTTTGGATATTTACTAGTTTATTGGAAGTCACACAATCTCAATTTACCTTGCCTAGCCCAGTTTTTAAAACAACAGTCCACATTTCTAGCCAGTCTATTAGTCTTTCATCTAGCTGTAATATACTGACCAGAAGAAATAGTAATAGTTATAAGGAGAAGAAAATAATTTCATTACCATGTTGTTTTTTCTTCACAGCTGTAGAACAAAAAAATTATAACAAAAAAATAAATGAACAAAACGAAATAACAAAAAGAAAAAGAAAAACAAGTAGAAATGAATCAAATACAAAATGGATGGTTCTCAGAGATCAATGACCAGTGGCCAGGACAAGCTCTCTCCCTTGAGGTGGAAGAAATTCTTTATACAGGAAGATCAAAATACCAAGATATTCTGGTGTTTAAAAGGTAAGTAAACACATTTTGATCGAAAGAAGCAATTACCATGATTTTCACGTACCTTATCATTTCATGTAAAACGGAACCCCAATTTGTGGGCACCCACTTTATGTAATTTAACACCCTTAAATAAAACAGTGTTGTTTGTCCCGAAGAAAAGCTTGTATATTTTCCCTAAAATTAACCAGCTTACTACAGACTCCTGAGATTGTACAGACATTAATGGACTCAACATTCGTTGCCTTCCCTAGTAACAAATTCCAACATATCGTGAAGTCCCTTCATGGGCACTTTTTATCTGTGCAGTGTCTAATGACTCAATATCTACAGTGTAACCTTAAATTGAAGGGAGGTTGAAATGAAGTGCTATGTTGTAAAGGGACCATGATGAGTATTTAATCAGTGCCTTATATATGGTATATAATTATGTACTGAAATGACATTGAGGAACAAGTACAGAAATTCCATAATGAGGACCTATCAATACCTACATCTGGATATAGTGCTTCTGACTGGATGAAGCAAGTTTTCAACCTATCAGAAGCACTACCCTGATCTGCGTAGTGACACATCTTCTGTATGGAATTTCTGTACTCCCCCCTTGGACAGGGGCATAGCCAGCCCATAGATCTGTAGGCCCGGGCCTACAAATTTTTGGTTTGACCACTCTACCATTTGTAATAAATTGTGCATTGTTGGGGAGAGCTGAAGTGCTTAAGAGATAAAAGTGTTGGTGAGGTTAGTGTGTACTAGTCATGCGTGCAATTTTCAGGGTGAAAGTCAGCCAGGCCTACAACTAGTCGAAAAGCTGATTACACCCCGGCCAGATATCATTTGGCCATGGGTAAGTGGGCTTTATTCTCAGCCTAACTGTTGCAGGTACCTTAATGTAGCAGATTCTCTTTGTGGTTTGCCTATCATTCGTCAGAAAAATGATAAATCAGCCTGCATGTAGTTACCAAGCTCAATTAAATGTCTTTCAGCAAACACCATGGGAAAGTTCTCATTCTGGATGGAGTTATACAGTGTACTGATAGAGATGAATTTTCTTATCAAGAAATGATCACTTTTATTCCACTTAATTCTCATCCTTGTCCCAAAAAGGTAAAAATTGAGCATACAGAAGTTCAATGTACATGTATTTGACTTTATTCACTAATATTATCATTATAACTTAATAGCCTGCAAATACAGCTGTCATTCCTTGGTCCTTGCCACTTAATTAGTGCAACTTCATTAAATATTTATGGCGAACTTCTGATACCAGGTGATCTGTGACGTCATTGCGGGGGCCTGGGGAAAGAAATTTTAATGCCGTATCTCATAAACCAACGCGCGCACCAATTCAATTCAATTCAATCTGTTCCCGTCAGCTTTGGTTTATGGGATACGGCATTAAAATTTATTTCCCCAGGCCCCCGCAGTGACGTCACAGATCACCTTGTACTTTTCCTTGTTTGAAAGTACTTTGATATGATTTTAATGAAATGAGGCCTATTTGGAGTTTTAAATCTTTCTCAAAAGTGCAAGTACTTTGAAACAAATGTTATAAGATTTCATTACTTTAAATCATCATCTCTTGACCTCAGGGTCCACTAAACATGCTAACAATAGAATCACCGAAAAAACTGTTGTCTTCCCAGTTACCCATAAATTGTTGCTTGTCACACTTAAACTACTAATTTGTTAATTGTTGATGCCATTTGTCATCTTCAGGTTCTTGTTGTTGGTGGTGGTGATGGAGGAGTCATAAGAGAGGTGTCCAAGCATCCAGCAGTTGAATCCATTGTGCAGTGTGAAATAGATGAGGTTAGTTTTTACTAAAAGGTGCCTGAATGTTTAATAACAAACAAAGCAGGGATGCTTACCAGACGTGGGGCACGAGTGGTTAGCACCTCAAATGTTCTTGATGGATTGGTCCAGATTTTAATGCCTAGTCTCTATTGCCCTGTTTCAAGGGACAATAATCTTTTTGCCACTGTGTGTCACTCTTTGGGCCCAGTTGTATAAATGGGTACAGATGACAAACTGCTGGCATATTACCCTGTAAAATAGACAAGTATCCCACCTGGGGATGGGGGTGGGGGGTTAGTAGCAATACGTTTAGGAGTAATACTATACAAGTTATCATGCGTGTTATCCTTTTTCTGCAGGCTGCATTGTAGTCTTCTAATATTGTCAACTATATATCACATTGTTTTGAAAGTTCATTGAAATAAAAACTGATGATTATACCCTAGTAATATTATTATTTTTAAGTGAGATTTAATTGTCACTATTAAATGTAAATTTTTGTTTTTATTCTGTAAGTTCATTTAAACATGTGTATGCATGCATGTCTTTCAGTATTTTGATTTGCAATATAATTTGCATTTTTTGTTTATTCCTGGTGAGTTATTGTTGTACAATTTTGTCTCAACTTTTCTTCTCTTTGTATTCTGATCAACCACACTGAACCCCAAAGCTAGCTTAATCCTCTTGACCCTCTGTGCCACACCACACTCCACTGTCCCACTCAGCTCAATCCAAGATGTTGAACACATCTGTTGGCCATTTCAGAGTCACTGTCTTACTGTCTTTTTTTATCTGGCAGGAAGTGATTAATGTATGTAAGAAGCATTTACCAAATATGGCGAAGGGATACAGTTCACCTAAACTGACTCAGTATATTGGGGATGGCTTTGAGTACTTGCAGCAACATGAAAATGAATTTGACATTGTCATTACAGACTCATCAGATCCTGTTGGTATGTATCATCATCATCATCATCATCATCATCACCTTCCCTTTTTAGAGTCTGTCCCCTCTAAGGTGCTTTTGCAATCGAGGTTTCTTTCTGAATCGCAGATCACACCTAAGGTGTGAAAATTGGACACCTCGGATATCAATTTTCTAGAAGCTCAGCTCTCACTTGATAGACCTGTGTAATTTTTATTTTGGAAAATTCTTTATTATTCGAGAAATAATTTTTTCAAATGGAAGGGTTTATAGCAGATCTAATACCTGAACATTTATAAAGTTGTTTGCATTCCTAATTAATTCATATAGTTGGCTTGTTAACTTCCTCAAGACATAAGAGACGTTACGAGACTACGACGACGACGGCAACGGAAGCTTTTTTAAAAAAGGAATGGGTTAAATGAGCAACACAACAACTCTGCACGTGCGTCATGCTTTTTTGTACATTTGTTTGCAGTCCCTGCATAACTACGATGCAGTGAAATGACCAGATTTTAAGTTTACTTGAGAACGGGAAGGGCAAGGCGATAAATTCCACCATCACTGCCTCAACTCGGGCGCGGTGCCCTTTTTTTCAACTCCAACACAAACTCCCTTTATTCAAGTACAACTGTAACAGGACAACTTGGGATAATCGCGAAATAGCTTGAAAGAATGCAGTCTATTTTACGTCGACTTTTTCGTCGACATCGATCTCCGTTGTCGGATCGTAAGTTCCCTATAATGCCAGCTATGCGAATGACAGCAACGCAAAAGACTTTGCACGTGCTAAAAGTTGTGGCTGATTTAAAGTCCTCTGCTGGCTTTGTTAATTTTGTTGATTTGAAAAGTTGAAGGTTTAATAAAGCAAAATTGTGTAAGTTGTAGTAGTCTAATTTAATCACGTATTTGCACAAGCAAGACCAAAGCTTTACATAAAAACAAATGCGGGCGGGCGTTGCAAAATGCAAAATCAAAGTGTAATACATTTTTTTGTTGTTGTTGGCAAGTTTTTTTTTAAATTGTTTTGTTAATGGTTTCACCACAGGCCATGAATGAATGTTTAAAGGTTAAAAGGTTACACTGTACTTTCCCAGTCTTCCATTTATAAACATACAGTGAAAAGATGGTAATCAGTGTCATTCTTTGAATGTTGTTACATTTTACTTTCCAGAAAACATGTCTTTGGCAAATTTGTCTCTTAGCAAACGATGTAGCATCATGAATATCTTCACTGTATTTTAAAATTCTTCTCTTTTTCTTTTTTGTTAGGTCCAGCAGAATCTCTTTTTAAAGAATCATATTATGAACTTGTGAAAAGGGCCCTAAAACCAGATGGTCTTCTCTGTTCGCAAGGTAGTCGCGCAACTTTTACTCTAGATGCACTTTGTGGTAGTAATTTAAACTGCACAAGGAAAGTTAATTCTCCATAGCCCATCCCTTATCGCTTTTTCCTCCCTTAGACTACAGTAGGTGTCTTGGTAAAAAAAAAATGTTCCTTTCAAAATGACTTTGACTCGATCATCATTTCAAAATAAAAGTGCACTTTTGTTTAGTTACTCTTGATTAGTAGAGATGACCTACAGTACTAGCAAGATCGACCGGACATTTGGTTTACACTTCTTATGAACTTCCAGATTTAAGATATGGTTGTTCAAGATTGGACATTATTGACCTTCTTGATGATAAAACGAGTTGGGCGCTGGGGGGGGGGGGGGGGAGTGGGTGGTTGGGGGTGGGTGGGGGCTGGGGGTGGGTGCGGGCGTGGGGGGATACGACAAGATCAAGACTGTCATCCACAAAGTCGTCACCGCAAATTCAGGAGTAGCGTGAGTGGTTTAAACAAATTAATAATAGTCATGTGGTTATACTGTGAAGTGTGATAATTGTAGATAAAAGACATTTGTCCGGCCACTAACTGGTTTTCCGGGCAAAAATAGGTTTGACCGGGCAACTTAAAGAATCTCACCCACCCAGTTTGCATTGCGCGCTCACGCTTAACTCACGCTCTTCATTCGCCATTTTCAGGGCCCCCGAAAATCCAAGTTTTATCACCTTGATATTCCCTCCTTTCTTTCGACAATTTATGGGCGTTATTAAGGTCCTGTTCCCTCTGGAATTCTTTCTGTAGTTTCTGAACTATCTTTGTGATTCGCATTCGTGGAAGAAAATTCTTTCAAAGGGCACTGTCTAGTTGGTTTTCTGTCGCGGTTCGTAGAAACGTCGGCCAATATGGCGGACAGCCGTCCTGCTAGGGGCCCTCCAAGAAGGCCAGAAGGCATCAAACGCCTAAAACTCAGGGAATCCGCATACAATATGTGGATTGAAAGGAAGGAGGCCCTTGGGCTAAACGGAATCTCGAATAATGATTTTGCGGAGATACTTCTTCACCAGCAACTTACACGAGAGCGTGATCGATCTCCTCACGCTCATCGAGATGATACATCACCTCAAGTGCATCAAGGTAAAATATTGGCACGGACAGCCTTGTACTTTTCTTGCGGCTGCAAGTATTTTTACAAGTGCAAACCTACAGCGAGTAAAGCTAAAGTTAGTCACAGCAGTAACAACAGCTAACTGAAACGACACGAATACAAAATTTTTAGTTTGAGTGGATTCTTCCCACGCGTTGCTGTTGGCGTCGCTGGTTCTTGGAGCAGCGACTGCGGCGGTCACGGTGGTTTCACGGCGATGAGCCCTGTTTACGGTTCTAATCGGCGATCCATACGCGTTGACCTCAACTTCCTCTTTCTGAAAAATCACGCTCACTGTCTCCTTCAATTTCCATAACAAATGTGACCTTTCACGCTTGTCTGTACCTGTCTTATCTTTGACCAAATATGGGAGCGTTATAAGCATATCCCGGATAACAACAACAACAAAGGTGCGCAATGCAAACTGGGTGGGTGAGATTCTTTAACCTGCACCAGCCAGGAAATAATTCCAAAGCCTGACTAAGGTTTTTTTTTTTTTTTTTTTTAATATAGTGATGATTGATTTGCCGCTCTTGTTTATGAGAGAGTATTTCATATTTAATTTACCAGGAGAATGCATATGGCTTCATATACCGCTTATAAAGTCTGTGTTAGAATTCAGCAGAAGATTATTTCCTGTGGTTAGTTATGGGTACACTACAGTACCCACCTACCCCAGTGGACAAATAGGATTTATACTCTGCAGCAAGAATAAGGTAGGAGGCATTTAGAGTGGGTTTAAAATTTCGTTCTCTGTTCTCACGGAACTTTGGACGGCTTGGCATCTGAATTTTCGTACGGTTAAGGTGCATGGTTCCGTGTCCGAACGGAACACCTAAGCGCACAAATTTCCAAGCGTTCGAAACTTCGTCCGCTGCCATGTGAATGTACGCGCGAGCTCAGCATAAAACCAGAATATAGAAGAAATGGTTGCTCATGGTCGAGCCCTTTTCCTTCGGCAGCCAGTAAAGAAACAGATATGGAAAAAAATGTTGTAAGCTGGTTGTTTGATAAAGTTGTAATGACTATCATGTCACGAGTTTTTGACCAATGGAGTTAAATAATATTAATGTCGAAAAGGTATTTCAACTTAGAAAGTTTCCAAATCATGTTTTCAAAAGCTTTTTTCCGGGTTACTCCCGCAGGGTGTAGACTCTTTTTTATCAAAACGAAGATGAGTATAAAGTATTAATATGAAAACTATTTATCTTTTTTTTTTCTCTCTCCCTATTTTACCGTATATCCTTATGCCAGTTGCGCTTTTATTTTAGGACACAAGATTTGACGATCCAGTTACTCTATTTACGGATGACGAACTTAAAAAAATGGAGCTTAGATATTATAATGCGGAAATTCACAAGACAGCATTTACCTTACCTCAGTTTGCAAAGAAGGTAATTTCCATTTCTCGTGCCGTGGTAGAATAGGAGCTAGCGTGCAGTTAAACATATGGCAGGCAAAAGAGAGGAAACGTCAGGGAACTTTGGCCGGCGACAGCGATGAAAACGTCACTTTAAAAGTGAATTTGCGCTGTTTTAAACTTCATCGCTCTTATTCCATCTCGGTCAATTTGTCAAATGTTGTCAAATTTAACTGGCTTTTAATTCTAAAGGCGGATTGTGTCTAAGTTAAGAAAAAGACAATTGTTATAAAAAGGTGAACTTAGGTGAAGTTTCACGTCGCAGTCGTGTTACGACGGCAAAGAAAAGTGCAAAAAAGCGCGAAGTACTTGCATCGGAAGTTGTTACGTAGGTTCGCTATCGATAAACATAAAAGCGTCATCTTGGACAGCATTTATGTACTAGGTTAAAGATAAACTCATTAATTGAGCGTTCTTCTCGAGATCAGAGATCTATAATCTTTTTAAACACCTCCTAAAAGAAATATCTTTTCTTTTAACTGAAAAAAGGTGAACGTTCGGTGTACGGTTTCCCGATAAGTATTTTGAGAGCTTAAGCGACGGCAACGCAAATGGCTAAAAAGAATTAGAATTAGATTGGCAAAACAACAACTTTGCATGTGCACTTCGCTTTCGTACATTTCTTTGCCGTCGTTGCGACTACGACGTTACACTTCCAATTTCACATTTCATGTAGAACGTAAACGCAAGATAGCGATTTTCTTTTCTGTTTTTAAACTCAACAGGGGCACCCAACGAGAATATAGTTCAAAACCACTTATACATAGCATTGTTAAACGTATTTTAGTATTTAAACGGTAGATATAGGAATATTTCTATCCCCTAAAACATTTGTATCTGTTCGGATTTCCTAGCTGAAAGTCTATAGTGATCCGAAAATTGTAGGGATCAAAACTTACGTTTTCGAAAATTTTAGCCAGAAAAAAGGCTCCCGAAAATTCTATACTAGGTGAACTTTTTAGGTTAAAAATCCGTTAAGAATGAGCAATTACAAGTATACCATTTTTTAGATGTTCGAAAATCCTAGGAGAGGCAGGCAAGCAAAAAATCCAGTTACAGCAAATGTTCCGAAAATTCTAAATCTCATATCGTCTTCCGAACAGATATTTTCCGAAAATTGACGTTGGGTGCCCCTCCAGAAAAATTTTCTAAATAAAATTTGACAAATTGGACGAGATGGAGCAAGAGCGATGAAGTCTGAAACCGAACGTGAATGCTTTTTAGCGGGGATTTCGCCGCCGTTGCCTTCGTGGTTGCATGTTTTTAAGCCAAACACCAAACACTAGTTGGAGTGTTTACGTAAGTTTCCAGACGCAGTATAACTTGTCCCTTGATTCTCCTTACCTTTTGCCTTGTTGTTTGTTTTTTACATCAAATTAATTTGTTTGTCTATTTGTTGTTTTAGGCGCTTTTGAGTTGACGTCGATGGTTGAAGACCGCACAAAAAACGACCAATGCATAGTCATCCCAAATCTTCAACGGATCACGGTCTTTTAACAGATTGTAACTCTCATGTAGTTGCCGATTTTGAGTTTAATGAAATCATGCGACCCCGTTAAATGCTCGATGACAATGGCTTGTCGCTTCCATCAAGTTTTTACTCAGTGAAGTGGCAGTAGAACAAATGTTGGTCCAGATGTTGTAATACACGTATAGACTTATAAAATACATTTGAAAGAAACCAGAACTATCATGCACGGTTTTTTTCATGCATTTGTGTGCAGACCT
Organism: Porites divaricata; assembly: GCA_038088405.1. Lineage (NCBI taxonomy): Eukaryota > Metazoa > Cnidaria > Anthozoa > Scleractinia > Poritidae > Porites > Porites divaricata. Next base: position 27,963,637 of record JBBMOI010000008.1, on the reverse strand, counting down.
ATAACCTAGGGATTTTAAACAACGACAACGACGACCCTGGTGAAAACGTCTATATCTTCACCCTTTTTAAAATTCATCGATGTTATTCCATGTCGTTCAATTTGTCAAATCAGTGTTGGTGAGTTTTTCTGGAGATGCATTTTAAAAGACTAAATCTAGAGTGTAGCTAAATTTCGTGGGTCGTGGATAGTGGGTAGAGGTCGTGGGTCGTGGGTAAATGTCGTGGGTAAAAAAAGCTTGATATTGTTATGAAACGAATTTATCTATTTAACACTGTAGCCTGAAATTACAGAAAGAAAATAGGATTTCCGGTTTGCAAAAAGCAAAATTTCGCCGGCATTCAAGCGCACTGGAAGCGCGGAAAGAGCGCTCGTGCCAGTCCTTCTCCGCATCACACATTAAATGAAGAGCAGAGCGCTCGTTTCACCGCCCAACGTTTATCCGCCCTGGTAGGAGCATTCTCTATGGAGCGCAGGGATTATAATCTTAGGGGAGTCCGAAGTTCAACGCACAATAAACAAAAAAATAGATTAATTTTGAAAAGAATGAAATTAATAATCAGGGTCGAAACAACAGGCATGAAATTCTCGCACTACTACTGGCTAAGACGTGTCTAATATTACAAATGATAAGGTCCAAGGCTCGCATATTAATATTATTTATTATCACTGAATGGCACTAGTATAGAAGTCACAATATGGTATACCTTCAATTATTTAGTGTATGTCAGTTAAGATGCACAATAACTGGGTTTTCAATATTTTTATATTGTTTGTTAAAATTGACAAGATTAAGTTCCTTCTGTATCATTGCTGTGTTTCTCTCGTTGAGGTAGCATTACGTCCTTTTTTTCTAAGAAAAGCTACATTTAAAAACTGTCAAGTTAAGTCACTTTGTCAATTTATTATTTCGAAGCATTAAAAATCATCACATGGTTAGGATCACAGATTTCTTGTTTTTTCTTTGCATCACACTTAATCACAAACTGCTTTTCCTAGTGCGTTACCCCTTAGAAATTTGGTTATAGTCATCATGCTTTAATAACAATCGATCAACTAGCCTTGTTTGGAAAAGTATTTATCGGTCACACACATACCAAGGAAGAAGAGTAGAGATCGGCGCTAGAAGACTAAAATGAGCATAGATCCAACGGAATGTCTTAACTGGCTTGCTATAAAGAGGTTATCTAATTAACTGATTTATTTTTACGTTCCAATATCCTATAAACAGGTTATCTAATAAACTGATTCATTTTTTGTTCCAAATTCTACCTTTGATTTTTCGTGGAAAAAAAGTACACGGTAATCTTCACTTGAAGTCCTTGAGTTACATGTAGGTTTTCACTTCAAATTCAATATACCATTGGTCAGCAGGCTGTCAGCACAATCACCTCACCATTTGCAACTCGCGTTTCCTCCCCCAATGGAAAGTAACAGAAATCTTTAATTTTTCCATTTTCCGTGATGATGGAGCACGGCTCTCTTCCCACCCTTCCAAGAAAAACCGATCCTTCAGCCCCTTTTACCCCGACGATTACAGAATTAGGTGGCATAGAGTCGCCTCTTGATGCTCGAATCCATTGATGACCTGTGTCACGCAACAGCTCGCCAAGTTCCTGGTTTTCGCTTTCTCCTGGAATCCAAAAGTTCCACTCACCATTCATGGAAGTAACACGGCATGGTTTAGCTAGGATTGAACGACCAACATAATCAAAGCCGTTCGTCGCATTGCTGCCAGCTCTAATGATCCCGTCGGTGACTGCGTCTCCCTTCTTGGCTGAGATCCAAACTGGCTCAGGATTCGCCTGAATAAGATAGAAAACCAAACTGCTCGTCTGTTTTACAAACAAGCATCCAAAGTTGACATAATCAACTTTATAGTCCATAATCCACAACTTCGATCGCGCATAGAGAGATGCCCACATGCTGGATAAATCATCTACGGGCCCAATGGTAAAAGACATGGTCGTTTGTGGAGGAATGATACAAAAATGCATGCTTATTAAGTACGAATTTAAACTGCTGGAGTTTGCTTGAGACTCTTCTACTTCTAATCGACTGATAAAACTGACAAACTCGCCTGCAGTTACCAACTGTCTGATTGTTTCCTTTCGCAGGCGGAAGTATACGTTCTCTTCAGCTTGATTTGTAACGTAAATGTTGTACATGGTATGACCTGCGAATTCAAAATAGATAAGAAACAATGTATGTAAATGGTGCTTGTACATGTAACTAAATAGTTTTTACACAGGATCATTGGCAAGATAATCAGTAGAACAGCAAAGTAGATTTCAAACCAGATTTCAAGCAACTTTCCAGAAACTTACTTGTCTCCAGAGAATTGTACGCTTCGCTTACAGATTGAATCACTTTTAGAGACACTGCTTAAAAGGGACAACTTTGTTAAAGGTCCTGACACGTTTGAATGTAGACGAGACTGAAAAGACGGAAAATCACCTGACGAACCCGTGAGTATTTACAATTACAATCGCACCACTGCCTCGTACCCAGACGTCTCTCTTTCGATGAAAATGTACGCGCAAAGGAAGGCGGGAAGGAGACAACGGGTGAGACGTCGCTTCGCCTACGGCTATGACTAGAATGGATACCTCAAAATCAAGTTGGACACCTTATGTTTATTACACAACGCTATAATCTACTCCACGCTATGCGAATTTAAAAAGTGAGGAAATCAGACTAAAAGACAATTGTGCAAGGAAAAGAGTTGGATACAGGGTTTAGCACCGACGTACAGTGATTAGGGTTAAGCGCTGTTTTAAAAACGGTTAGCTTTTCAATAATGTAATGATCAACGCCATGCAAAGTACGTTAAAATTAAGGGGTCTCGGCAGTTAGCCCTTGATGGTGTAGTGGATACGGATGTGGATTATATACCTGATTGAAAAAACGTTGTCACTAAAAGGTATAAACCATGAACAATGACGCCTCAAGGATTTATGGGTATACGTTCATTAGCAAAGCAAATTCAAAGTTCTTTCGACAAAAGTTTACATTGTCACGAGATGCCCGTGCGGATGCAAATCCCTCGAGTACTTTGTTAGTAGGGCACGCTGTTGTCTTTTTTTTTGTCTTCCAAAAACGCTTTTAGGTCCTATCTTATGATTTTCAAGTGTGCGTCAGCGATATGGCTACGCTCTTAAAACAACTCTAGAAATCTCCTGTGTCCAGCACTGGTGAAGTTGTGAGCCGTAAATACTGGAAACCGTTTTACGTTTTTGGAATGCATCGTCGCGAAAAGCTTGGTAAATGTAAACATTTTGAGAAGAACTTTAAATTTGCAATGCTAATAAAGTTGTACCCATAAATCCATTAGGTCCCATCGTTCATGGTTTATACTTTTCAAGCGACAACGTTTTTTCAATCAGGTGTATATCAAATTACACGGGTTCAAGTCCTACGAACCACATATAGTTTTCTTCTGTTTTCTGTCTTTTCTTATTTACTGCTTTAAGTTATAAGACTCTTATCATGTATGTTGAGCGAAGATGACAATCTGACTTTGGGGTATCCATTCTAGTCACAACCCTTCGCCTACCGTCTGTACCCTTCCCATGGTCCCTTGCGGCTCATCACCAGTCACTCGCGTTTCGCGCTCGCCTCTGCCATGCGAAAGACGAAGCGCCTGAGGAGGCTGATCGCACCAGGTTAATCCAATATGATCTCGAGACCAGAATTACGATTATCGTAAAATCTTATTTGCCACCATATTTACGATAATCTTAATTCTTGTTGCTGTGCCAGCTTACATAACAGACTTAGAAAGAAAGAAAAATAAAAGCGTAGAAATTTGGGCAGGATTCGATCCTGGAGCTCCGGATATATAGTAACCTGCCCTAACCACAAGACCACCGAGGATTCGCTGCAGGATGTTGGTTTGATTTAAGTACTAACGCGAAATCCCTAACCCTAAATAGAAGCTAACCATTAACCCTAATCAGTGATCTAAGTGCTTAACCCTAATCAGTATTCCGGTTAGCTTCTATTTAGGGTTAGGGATTTCGCGTTAGTACTTAAGGTGATTCCCTAGTAAAAGAACCTAACATAGATTGTAGATGAAACTTGGTACACTGATGTAACAAGTCAAGAAGATGGTAAAAAAGTAATAAAAAGTGGGGGTCACCGTGCTTGTTTTGACGTCACAATGCTGATAAATACGGCTATTTAGGACCCTTTGACAAAACCACGCGCAGCCCAAAACTAGACAAAAAGGAGAGATTTTTTCGATGATGCATGTGGTATCGCACAGAATTTGACTTTAATGTATTGTTTATACACTTACGTACCAGAAAAATGTCGTTTAATGCCCTTGTTTTTACTTTACGTTCCAAGGTAGAATTAAATTGCACACGCGCTATTCGAGCCGTGATAGGTCAATCCGTACAATTTAGTAAAGTGTCAAAAAACTGAACATAGATTTGTGTCAATTTTTTTCTCATCGAAAGGAAGAAATGTCCTTATTAAAATCATGAAATAAAAAATGGGGGTCACCGTACTCGTTTTTGCGGTAGAGCTGCAGAAGGTGCGCACCAAATGCATTTTCTCCGATTTTTAAGAGACGACTGGGGCGAGTTTCAGAATAGAATGTATGTGAAAGGGGGAAGAAAGTATTAAAAAATCCGTTTTTACAGAATTACATCAAGACATCACATTTAGGACACAATGTGATAAAGAAAGCATTCAAATGAAATTAAAAATGAGTAAGCAAAAGTCAACCATCCACTATCAAGGTTCTCCGCAAGGAAGTAGAACTCAGCAACACGCCGTACTGCTTACGTTATGCCATTTCCAATACATTGAGTCTCACCTCGGCAAGAAACAACCGCAAGCAAATATTCCAATAGCGTTTCTCTTCCGTCAACTTCATTATAATAATGTTACTTGTCTTACTTCACATGCCTTTTTTTACGGCGGCCATCTTGTTATGCGCAGTAAGAGATGCGCAGTGCAAAACCAGGGAATCACCTTAAATCAAACCAACATCCTGCAGCGAATCCTCGCTGGTCTTTTGCCTAGTCCTTAGGCCTCATTATTCCGCGCGGCCAAAGCGTTTTGGGTCACGTGGTCCGATCGAAAATGTGAGCGTTCGCCTCGGATACGTCACCGAAATGAATTGACCGAGAGGGACTGGGAAAACGCCGTACAGGGACTAGGCAAGGTGGTCTTGTGGTTAGGGCAGGTTACAAAAGATCCGGAGCTCCAGGATCGAATCCTGTCCAAATTTCTACGCTTCTATTTTTCTTTCTTTCTAAGTCTGTCATGTAAGCTAGCACAGCAACAAGAATTACGATTATCGTAAATATGGTGGCAAATAAGATTTTACGATAATCGTAATTCTGCTGTAGAGATCATGGTTAATCGCACCAAACAGTTCACTGGCGAAAAATGTCTACGCATGCGCCGTGACATAAATCACCTGGTCGACTTCCGGCAAAGTCATTGGCTTAGAGGCAAAATCCCCGCGAAATGTTGTAAAAAATGAAAGAAGACATAGCCGCTTTTTCTGTCAGTGGTAGTGTTGTGGTTTTGTTGCCACTGTGAGAGATCGAAAATTATTTTGGTCGAAATTTTTTTGTAATATGTTTTGTCTAGTAGATAATGCATCCCTGAGCTGTCAGACAAACACACTGGCTCGATCCATTTAACCGAGATCGGCGTTGCGATCGCTGGATGCGAGGAGAGGACATGCTAAAAAGGTGGCAAATTTTCTGCTTTTATGTTTGGTGCGAGTCTCGTGCAACTCAGTACAGCAAGAAATTATATAGCAGTGGAAGAAAAATTCTTGGGCTTTGTTTTGGTATATGAATTAGCGTGTACCGAGTTGCACGGAAGCGGCAGTTTTGTAAAACGTACAGACCCTTTTTGTGCTATATAAATCGACACGATTGTGTTCTGCAACTTAAAAAGTTGTAAAATATTATGAAACGAAAATCTCCGACTCCTTGATTTCCCTTTCCACGGCTTCTTCTTCGTCCTCTTCCTGATATTTCCTTAGCAACGTTGGACTTGGGTCCGGACAACATCACTTTATGAACCTCCTCCTCAGTAGCTTCGTTTTTCGCAAGGTAGAGGCGAGCGACTGGTGATGAGCCGCGAGGGACCATGGGAAGGGTACAGACG